>VZTY01035089.1:0-119789 GCA_013400935.1 Turnix velox
CAGAGCTGATTTCTGAAATCATGGAAAGATTTAAGAAATTTTTTAAATGTCACCTATTTGGAAGTTTTTAACAAAGCTGTTGCTGACAAGTGGCTACCAGCCTGATCTAGTGGGAGGTGTCCCTGCCTATGGCAGTGGGGTTGGAACTTGATGATCTTGAAGGTCTCTTCCAACCCAAACTATTCTGTGACTGTATGAAAGAGTAACGGCACAAACCAGTCCTGTAAACAACAACAGAAACACTGTCTAGCTGGATGAGTAACAGTGGCTTAACATGGTTTTGTTTCACTGGAAATTTAGGGGTCTTTTATCTTTATGAATATAGTAACTAATAGGGGTCATAAATAAAGACAAGAAACATTCAGTATTTATCACTCTAACTTTGGCCACACAAAAAAAATAATATATAATACTGTTAAATGGTCTGCATGCTACAGAAATACTTTTAAAGCTTAGCAGCATTTAAAACCAACAGCAATAAAAATGCCACTCTTTCTCCTTTCCTTGTAACCACAAGGAAACCTTCAGATGAAATTAGAGCAAGCCTAAGTCACAGTTTCCTTGCTACAAAACATGGGGAAAACAGACCTTGGAAGAATGCACGCTGTGTGTAATTTAGATCCTGAAATGTGCACATGGTATTATTATCAATTTAATAGCAGGGAAAAAGTCAATACAGAAATGATACATAGTGCAATTTTAAAAATTTCCTCTTATGCCAGTAGGTATGGAGCAAAAAAGATCTCATTTTCCCTTTTTAATAAAAAGCTGGCAAAGCCCAGCTCAAACAAGGCTCATTAGGGTGAGTAACTTATGTGCCATCTTTCCTCCTTTAGTAGCCTGTGTGGTCTGTTGCTTAAATCAAGTTACATGACACTGCAAATTATAGACCACTATTACATATGATTACACCAGATTTGGCCCCTCTATGGACAATCTGAGAAGTGAATCACAAGGCACAAGTGGAAGGGTGATGATATGAGAGAAGTAATTTATGGCTTCCAATTAGCCAGCTGGATCCCTCACTTGCCTTTTCCCAGAGATGTGATTGCAAATAATATTGTATTATAGAATATTTCCTATATGGCAGGGCTGTGTAACAAACTCATAGAACAAAAACAATTGATGGGCTGCTTGATAAAGCACTAGTCTCTTAATCTCAACTCTCTTCACCCAGCAAATGAATCAAAAAGAAGCTGTGTTTTCCTGCAAGAACAAATGGGTCCTAGAATCTCCACATGTGATTGATAATTCTGCTCCATCTAGCTCTTGCCAGCTCACTTTGAATTTAAAACAACAGAGATTCAGGCCATTATTCGCCCCACAGTATTTAGCTGTCAAAAGACCCTGATCTAGAACACACATTGTTATTAAGCCTTTCAAAATTTTCTATAGTTGTCCTTCCCCCTGAAAAATAAAACACTTTCTTTCAGTAGGATCCTTCCAATGCTGACACTGTCACCAGTCTTTGTCTTGTGAGTGGCAGCCAGCCTGGAGCCACACAGGGACAGGAGACAATCTCAACCTACAGCGGAAAGATAAAGCCACCCTGCAGTGAGGGCACCATCCACGCAAGAAACCAAATACACCTTCTGAAGGCAGGGCAGGACCCCCCAACAGATGCTTCCACCCCCACAGTAAGCCATTCCAGAGCTCAACTTTCCAACATGAGGCTGTTTTTACAGCCCTCCATAACATGATGTCTTGTAAATCTCTGCTGGAAAAAAAGCTCCTGCAAACTCCAGGACTTAAATACAAGTAACTAACATGGTGTTTCATGCCCCAGTGATCAGTGATCAGTGATCATTCAATGCTGTCAAGTTTTTTCACATCCCAAGGAGCACTAACAGATCTGAAAAAAAAAATCTTTAGCAGTTTTATTTCAGCCACACTCATTGGAGCACAAAGAAGTTCACAATCCTGTTCTGCCACTGTCTACAGTAAAATACAATGCATTTATTGTATGTAAAACTGTTCACACACTTTATAAAAGTATCTTGTGTCTTAAAGGCTTGTAAAGGGTTTCAGAATTGTTTCAGAATGAAATAATTCAAAAATAGAAAACATTCGACAGCATCTACCAAAAGTATTAACTCCTAGTAGCATTTCCTTTTTTCCCCTCTATATAGATCTTCCATAGAAAATTTTTTTACTTCTTGAACATTAAAGCTAGTTCCTCCAAAACAAACACTGAAGAGCAGCAAAACAAGTCACTGATAGTTAGTGCCTCCATTACAATGAGAGTGAAATAAAAATATATTTGAGGGGCTGGGCAATTCCAGCTTTCTCTCTCTTTTCCTCACTTCTCTCTTGTTGTCCTGTCCTAAAACCAGAATGCAAATGGAAGTATCAAACTTCATGGCATAACAGGAGATATCAGCTAATTTTGTGAGGAAATTCATCATTCCAAGTTATCATAAACTCTACTGTTGAGATGCCAAGCGACTACATTTTACAATACAACCATAAAAAAGCTCTTAGAGGCATTTAATTTTTTTAAAGTTTATTAGCAATGTCTGCCTCACAAGATATTCTCTTCTATATTCTCAAATCATCATGCAGAAAATAGCAGCAATACAAATTTATAAGGACTTCAGCCTTTCCAATGACTGAACTAAGGAAACGTAGAGCATGCTAAATGAAACTCTTCTGCTTGATGAAGGCTGCAAGTTCTTTGAACAGGGACCCAACTGGGATTCAATATTCTAATTCTCAATCATATAAAACACACCATGATGGACAGTTCTGTAAAGCTCATTAATACTAAAGCAACTGCTGATAATTGCTCCAGGTTTCAACCTCTAATTAAAGCTTAAGTGGCTACATTTGCATATAGTAAACAATTAAAGTTTCTTGCAGCCACAGTCCCAGAGGCCTTATCAGCTTCACAAATACAATATCATTAAAACTTGAATGCTAATTATGGTTAATTTCTCAATGCAAATAGGAGTAATTCACTGGATATTTAGGCCTTTCTTGTTCAGACTTAGCACTGCAGATTATCTAAATGCACCCCAGATGCTTAGAGAAAACAGCACACCAGGAAGAATGAAAAACATTCCACTCCTCTCCCTTCTCCATCATGTTTAATAAAATCACATCAAGTGTTATCAAAAGCATTCCAATTAATTGAACAAGGTAGCTTTTCTCTATTTGTTCAGTTTATCTCAATGTTTAAAAAAAAAAAACCCTAATTAAAAATCATTTGGGCTAAGTTACTGTGCTTACATTACAAAATGGTGTAATTCCATAAGAAGACTTAAAAATTATCCTTACATTAAATGCTATGTGCAATGATAAAAATAACAATGTGAAAATCTGCATTTGTTGCCATAAAGCTTGAGATGCATTAAAGAGTCTTAAACAACGTGCTCCTAATGCATTTGTAACCTCTTCTTCAACCTTCACCATCAACAATAAGGAAAGAAGGAGGAGGATAATGAGGAAGTAGGAAATAATTTCCCCTTTCTGAAACAGCAGCCAGCAGTGAAGGCAGAAGCTGATGCTCCATCCCCTTCACCCTGGCTTTTCCCATCCATCTGCTTTGAGAAAAGCCTAGGATTTTCTCCCATCTGCTTCATCTCAAAACTGTGTGGACTGAAGTGCAAGTTTCAACAATGGAGCAACCAGTCACCCAAGAACAGCTCATCCATAGCTACTATAAAAATCCCAGTGCAACAGTGACAATGTCACTGGCTAATTACTGCCTCCAAATCTACCAGGGAAAAAGTTACATCTACGAAAGCTGCATTAACAAGTGAGGTTATGATTTCCATTGACAGCCCCTACTATTTTTACATGCAACCCACACTCCATGCAACTTCCACAATACTCCAGCCCACACTGGTGAAGTTACAGGTGGAAATAGAGTGATTAGGATTCAGAGATACTTGTTCCTACAGCTACAAGATATACAGAGGAGTAAACTCCACTTTCCATCTAAATATTTATGTATGTACATGTACGGCTGGTATACAGTCACCGAGACATATCAGGCTGCTCAGTGCCTTGTCCAGCCTGGCCTTAAACACCTCCAGAGAGGGGGCATCCACAAAAGCTCTGGGCAACCTCTTCCAGTGTCTCACCACCTTCACCTTAGAGAATTCCTGTCTTGTAAATTGGAAGAAGAGAGATTCAGGCTAGATACATCTGTTATTCCTAGTCCTGCCATCACATATCCTTCATAAAGGAGGTGCTCCACCCCTCCTGTGGACCCTCTCCAACAGCTCAATGTCCTTCTTACGTTGAGGTCTCCAGAACTGGACACACTACTCCAGGAGGGAATCCTTTAGGTCACCCCCCAAGCATTCTCCCAGAATAGCCAAGCTGTTGTTTTACCTTGACACAGAATTCATTTTTTAAAATAATAATAATAAGTAACACTTCTGGTCTATTCTGCCTTCTTCCAGTTTCAAGGAACTGTGACTCAAACTGCAATATCACCTGAATTTATTTTGTATTTAAGAATTATACTATATTTTTCTATTTCTGTCAGTGCTCTCATAATCATAACCCTTCTAGATTTAAATTCCTATATTGTTAGCTGTATCTTTCTGCATGCTGGACATCACTAGATTAATGTCTCCAACTTCACAGAAAGCCAAGGTTTTTAAGCCTCTCTCAACTGATCAAAACAGGATGTGAAGCTGTATCACAGTAAAGTTTTATCAAGCAATAAGTTACCATTTCACTTCACTAGGGGAAAAAGAAAACTCTAAAAACCAAGACAAGTAAAATGAAGCATAGATAAAAGCAGACTTGGTTCTCTGCAAACCCAGTTTATGAATCCAAAATCTACCTGTGTCAAACACTTCCCTGAGGAAGTGAAACAGTGAAACAGGCAGGCTCACTCCTGCATCAGCCCTCACTTCACCTCCAATCATTTCCAACTCTTCCAATGCTGAGGCTTTGCCTGTCACTACTCCTTATGGCAAAAGCTGCCTACCAGCCTTCAAGGTATACCAGTAGTTTTGTCTTTTAAATTATTACATTCCATCAGCCTTTAATCATTTCTGTTACATTGAATGGATTGGAAGGCAGGAACTGTGGAGGTGCAATAAGCATATTTAAATGGCTTGGAGCTACAGCTGAGTGCCTGTGCAGCAAAACCTCAAGTACACAATGATTCATGTCACATTAGAAATGAAAATTTATAGGAAAAAAGTTACATAAATTGTATTGCAGAAAACTGAAGTTTTTGACATTCTTTTGCTACAGAGCGTTACCCCACTTCCATCATACCCACTGATGCTGTTTTCTGACACCTATGAGGTGTTCCATGACATTCCAGAACATTTAAGGAATCCTTCTTCCTCCAGTCTGACATTATTCTTTATGGATTGCAGTTGTTATGCCAATCAAAGTAATTCTGAGTGCTATGAGTTTATGAGATTTTACTTCTACTTTACGTGGGAGCTTCACTCCAGTAGCTTTGTCTGTGTGCAAATTTCTCATCCACAGTGTTTGGGGGAAAAAGCAGACACCATCAGTCAACTGAAAAGTAAAATAATTTCATCTTTTTTTTATTTTTGAAAAAGCATACATTCCCTAATGTGTACACAACAATTGCTTCATGGTGTTGTGTTCAAGAGCCCTTGAAAGACTGTATTTTTTCTGATAACACCTCAAAAGAGGATAGTGGTAGAGCTGCAAACCTAACCTACACCATTAAGAGAGGTTAGGTTAGGGAGGCTGATTGAGTTATTCTTCAATATAAAATATCAAAACAAGGTATTCTGGTGTGTTTATTAAAAAATACAGTATTTATTATGCTATAAATATAGCATTTATTAATAAATAGTATTCAGTAACTCTTTATTGGAGCAGTTGAATTAAACATCACCTGTATGTTCACATAACATGGAATGGTTATATGGCAAATATATACCTCCCTTTAGGAAGTATTTTTTTTATTAATAAACACACTAGAAAAAACAGCAAAGTGGCTCAGTGGACAAATCTTCTACCTGCAGATTTTACATCTTCAAAAATTTTACAGCTAAAATCCCATCCTTATTTCAAGAGGACTATCATTTGACATGAACTCAGCTCATGGACTGTAATTCTGTGTCACTATGGACATTGCTTCCCTTGATCTCTGCAGAATCTACAGGATTTAGAAAAAGATCTCTGAAATAATAAAAAAAATAGCCAAAGAAACTTCAAACAAACAAAAAACCTAAAAAAATACTAAAAAAGAAAAACTAAAAAAATAACCAAACCAGATGAACAGAAGGTTTCCAGAGACTTTTTAAAGCAAAAGTCTAGACATACATTAACAAAAAAAAAAAATTAACTGTTATGAATGTAAGAGTTAGATCTTAGGATTATTAAGAGTACTACTATATTGCTTCCTAAATTTTGGAAGAGCACTTAATCTTGATCAAAGTGAACAGACACATTTACACACAAGCAGTACTCAGAAACTCTTTCTTGGAGCAGTTTAATTAAACAACATCATCTGTATGTTCACAAGGTAACAACTCATGGAATAGTTACTTGGCAAACACATTATATACCTCCTTTTAGGAAGTGTTTGACTTCAGCCTTCCAACCATACCTACTGTAGCTCCCAAAAACTAAAGCATCTGCTTCCAATTAGCTCTATTCTCCAGAAGCACTCAAATAATTTGAAGGTTTGCCTTGGGTAGGTTTTTTCAAGCACTTCCTGACCTACACTTCTGTTGCATTCCTGCCTGAGTACTCCCATTTGCTATTCCCACTTTTGGATTCAAGCATTGAAATAGTCACAACTTGGAATTACTAGGGAATCTTTACCATTAACTAACAAAATATTTCATGATTCACCCCAATCTAGTAAAAGCATTTCCAGCCCAAGCTATTGTTTAGCTACCAGTGAGAATTTAACTTTGTCTTTCACACTCCAAAGCCTTTTTGGAACCTATCATTTAACCAAAGTCCCCCTGACACTTGTGTAGCATTCCATTATTCTTCCCAATCTACCTCATAAAGACTTGCAAGGCAGATGCATTTGTTTTATAAACCAGCTCAGCTCTCTCCTCCTCTGGCAGGGACTAAGTACAAAGGGATTCAAGAGAGTGTCATTTTGTGAAATGATACTTTGCATATTTATTCAGAGAAAGCCCCGTGCTTGGGGAAAATACGAGGGCTGGTTTTCTTAACAAGGAGATAATAAAGAAAAATGGTTTCATTTACTTAAAGTACGTCTGTGCTGCAAAGGAAAAAGTATGATGATAAATTGTACTAATGCATCTGAGCTACCCAGTTCTGGGACTACAGGTGGTTTAGTTGTGACAGAGCTCTTTTTGGTTGAGATTTGAGAGTACTTAGCTAGAAAAGCTTAAGTTATTTCAGTTGGTTCCTATAGCAATCCTTTTTACTGCCTCTAGTTCCTATAGAAAACCTCTCGATGACACTGGACTGGGCCTTCTAAAACTAAGTCCATCTCAGGTCAAATCCACACAAGGAAAAAAGGCAAAATAATCCCCTCAACTATAAGTGGAGGAAACAAACAGCACTAAATGACACACAATAGATGTTGATGAAGAACACCAGCAGTTCCTGCTGATCACAAGCAATTTTAATTAAAGTCAATAGTGCAGTAGGTGATTTGGCTCAGCATCCTCAAATTTATCAAGTGGGTTGTTTCTAGTCCCTGATTACAAGCTGTAGTCACCACCACCATCAGGGCTAAGGAGAATTAGTTGTCATTAACATCATTAGCTTCTGGGAGTGAAGTCCTAAAATGAAATATGATGAATATACATCCTCCCAGACTGAAGCTTATTTGAATGAGCCAATGTTAGCTAGAATTTCTACCTTCCAGACTTCTACTAATATGCTTCTTACAGAATAATAGAACACTCTGAGCTGGAAGAAACCTTAACCAACTCCTCTGCTATGGGAGACTTCCTGGTCAAGGCACTGAGCAACCTCATCTAGTGGGAGGTGTCCCTGCCTATGGCAGGGGGGTTGGAACTACATGATCTTTAAGGTCCCTTCCAACTCAAACTATTCTATGATCCCAGACAGATTGGTGACCAAATGAAAATACTTTCTAGGACACTCATCTTCCAGCAAAATAGTCTTTTATTTTCAATCTACCTGCTTATGTTTCTATAAGGTTTGCTTTCCTAAGAAAACAGGGAGCTGCATTTTCTAAGCTGGTGAATTCTAAACATTCACATATTAACATTCCACCAAAAAATCAGTTTATAGGCAAGACTCTTAACCTCTGTGCCAGGGTCACAGAAAAGTGATATGTTTGTGGGATAAATTATAATCTTTCTGTACCTGCTGTCCTAGGTCTGGATACAACCTACCTTGCTTCTACATAACACAGTTCAGCAGCTCTAATAGCCGAAAGCTCCCCAGTAATTTTGCAGATGATTCAAGAGGGACGAAATAATGAAGACATGAGAACACAGAACAAAAGGGAGATTGGAAGATATTAAGGAAATTAATACATAAACGTCCCATGGAATTTAAACACTATGAAACACATTTTGAGGGATCAAAGAAGGGCTGTGCATAAACACTTAAAAGGAACAAAACTACAGACAACAGACACGACTCAAGGCTGCAGTTAGTAATAATGATATTTGGAACACTGCTTCTCTCAAAGAAAATGTGGCACCACAGTATGTAAATAGGGGGAAATGGAATGCAAGGGAGATAGTAATTCAGAAGAAAAAAAAAAAACCCAGACAGTTTGATGACTTACATTTGTCTTGAGCTTGTCCTTGTCACCAGACTTAGTCTTGGTGCATTTGAGAACAGAAGAAGAGATAAGAAAAGGTCAAACAGCAGTGCCTGCATGTGACAGATGCGTGAAAAAATGCTTCACAACACTGTGTTCTTCACTTTGGAAAATAAAATTCTGATCTGCAATATTCCAATTGGAAAAGATGCTAAATAGCAAGACTTGAGTCATCAATGAGAATTGAACATAAATATTAACAATATTTTGGCAATCCAGAATCATTAATGGCAAGATCATCTCCTCCTGCAGGAGACAGGCAACCACAAAGCCTCCTGCCTAAAGCTTCAGATGTGATAAGGAGGGGTCCCTTTTTTGTTCCAACACACCAAAAACACTAAGAAGCACATTCAATGGTGGCCTGAGATAAATCCAGGCTAGGGAAAAATAAAGAGCATAGAAAGGTCATGGTTGAAACAGTATCACCTACTTATAAACTAGGATTCATCTCATCACTACCAAAGCCAGCAAAATTTCCTGCGCAGAGCTTAACTTAAGCAGCAGACCTGTATTTTAAATAGGTAATATCAAGAGGCAATGAATATAAAAGCTTGCTGGACAGACAGTCTCTGACCTTTCCTATGTGCTTCAGCACACTTGTAGTTTTCTTCCTTCCTGTACAAACAGGAAACAGAACTGCACTGTGTTTATGGAAGTGACCAGTCAGAATGTGTTAGTGGATAATTCTGCCCCAACACCACTTAAGTTTTTTCAATTGTGCTAATCTTCCAAGGTTTCTGCTCAAACTGTGTCAATTTTTAAGAATAAAAAAATGAGAGGGTATGTCCAATCTGCTTTTGGAAGTGCATGGCTGTGCAGAACAGACAACAGGCACCAAGATTTCATCCAGCCACTATATGTCACAAAGATCAAAAAGGTAGAGCAACTCATAAGCTAGAAAACCCTGATGTGTTCTCTTAGAAAACTAGATTTGAAAAATTAAGCTTTTTCTGTATTCCAGTCTGAAAAGAATAAATAATAGTTTTTAATACAGCCACTAAATAAAAGAAATTCTCAAGCAAAATACAGTCTACAGAAAGGTGTGTTCTCAGCTTATAGATTTAACTTAAGCAACCATTGCTCAGGAAGGAATGGCACAACATGGCTAAATAAAAATGTTAATCAAATTGTAATTATATCTATTTTAAAATATCATCTTCCACCTTCCAGTGAGGTCTTTCATAGGTATAACATCGGAAGTCATGCCACAACACACAACTCGTCATTCACAGCTCTATTTACCAAAACTACTGGCTCTGTGTGCCACATTTGCTTCCATCTGTGCTGTGAACAAACCTCTAAATCCTAATAGCAGGCATCACTGGGAAGTTGATAAGCAAATCAGCTTTAAAAAAATAAGGGAGCTGAACTGTTTACTTGAGTGCTATGGGTAGTTTGTATTGGGTTAGAATACTCTTCAGATGAAAGAAATGGATATTCCATCAGATGACAACACTGAAGTATCAGTCATATTTAATAAGATTATTCAAATTGCACTGGTTTACACCATACTGACCTTAAAAGATGGCATGACCTCATTATACTGCAAAAATAATAAAATTTCTCAGGTGAAGGCATAAATTTTGTATCTAACTATTGAACTGCCATGTCTTTGTAACTAGTTTTGACAGAATGTTTCTGTATAAAGTATGTGGCTCCTAATAACCAGTTGCAATTTGGGGAAAACATATATAACAACCTGCAAACAAAGCTCAAAAGATGCCCCTTTCTGTTTATTTTTCAGAGCTGCTTTACAATGTATTTACTCTAAACAGATATTAAGCTGTAATTAATTTTTTTTGAAAGCAAGTTAAGTATTATGATGTCTATGTGATATAGGCAATAACTTATCTGCTTTTTATTAGCTACATGTGTATCAAAACCAACGTTCAAAGTAAAGTATTTAATTTGCTAGTTGAAAAATTGACTCACTTCAGGTAAAGAGCAGATAAAATTTCAGATGTTAGTTCTTCCCTTGCACTGACAAATCAAGGCAATGTTTAAACAAAGAAACAGGATCTATGGAAGATGTGCCAGATGAAAAATGTCAAGTGACAGGGACCTTGTGAGCACCATGGAGTGCTAAAATGTAGCATCAGGTGTCCTTTTCCTCACTATTAAATTGCAAGCAAAAAAAAAAAGTCTAGTAGTGACAAGCCACTACCTGCTAGACAACCCTGTGTACATTTCTTGAGGGCACTTCCAGCTTGAAAACCTGTGAATAAGCAATTTATAACTCCAGTGGAATTTGACTACACTTCTAGGTATGGAAGAAGAAAATAAAAAATAAAAAAGCTGCCCCTGTCATAAATCTTAGTGTTTATTACTGCTGTGAATCCCTTGAGTCTTAACAGGGATTGTACCTTCATAAAGCACATAGACTGTCTTTCAAGAGCAAATACAAGCCCTCCCAAAGAGTCTTCAAGCCACCAACAAGATGACAGGGAGTAGGTCAGTAGAATAAAGTGAAGGAGATGGACAGTGATAACTTTGCTCAGATCCTGATGGCCCAACAGCAGTATGAGCTTTGTTAGTAATCTGTATTTCACATCAGCTTTTCCTCCAAATTTCCATCACAAGAACTTGCTATTCAAATAAGTATCTGATAACCTTGACTGTGGACAGCCAAGATTCGCATGCAAATAAGTATTCCACGAGTCTATTTTTACAATTTGCTTTTTCTAATCCAAAGCCTTTCTTCCAGCACAATTTCCTCTGTATAGACATATAAATCACTCTCTTCCCCTGCACTTTATGCTGTTGGCTTTCCAGTAATCTCTAGGCTTTATAAACTGTGTCATATACTAGCATCTCATTCCACTGTCTGACAGATTTGCACTTTGTCTTTTTCTAATGAGGCAGTTCCCTAGTTATTGAGCTGGTGTTTCAAGAAAGTTTCATCCTTTTAAGCAGAAGGTTCCCACATGCTGATGGGCAAATTATCACAAGTTAAACCCCTCAGATACACGAACTATCAGAATTCTTTCCTGAAAAAGCTGTTTGCTTTATTTCACCAGTTAAAGGTTCTTTTTGAAGTATATCTCAGTGTTTCATTAAAACCAACAAAAATAACTAACTTTTCTTCCTCCCTCTTCCCATCACAGAATCACCATGTTGCAGAATAGCTACAACAGTAACATCACAAAACAGCAAAATAAAGAGCTGAGGCTTCATAGTAATACAACCCCTGTATTAAAGCACTGCTGTCACTTCTTTATACCACCTAGACAACGATTGGTGGCCAGGCAGAAGAACAACAAGGATGGAAGGGCCAGAGTGGCTTCTGCCACTTCGTGCAGTGTATCAGCCCCAGCATCCTGAGTTCACTGTCAAGAAGTTAAAGCACTTGCTCAGTTTGAGGCTGTATTTTTGTTCCATACTTCAATAAAAGGAAGAACCACATCAAGTCACATCATTATCCTTAGAACAGATAATTTGTGGCTGGTTATTATCAAGAAACATCTGTGTCCAATCCATGTATCCCTCAGGACTGCTTCTGTCACTCTTGGCCACAGAAAGCCAACACCATAATATGCTTCAGGGATTAAATAAAATAAATCTGCTTTCTTCCTCGATGGAAATACACACAGAATTCCATGGAAGCAGAATCTAAACGTTAAAAAAATAATTAAAAAGCCAAACAGAAGCATACAAAAGTTGTAGTGTTATTGCATTGTGTTGTATGTGCTCCCTAAGCTGGAGATCTTAATGTCTGTAACTCCTCAACCATCCCTGGCTCTATTTCCCCACACTGGATGGATCTAAGTCCCAGGTAACTCACAGATCTCCCCTGTTCAATTGTCACTCTACAGCTACTCATTTCTTGAGTTTCCCCACAACAAGGTGATGCTCCCAACTCACTTTCAGTCCATGATCCACTGCAAAGTCCAGCTTAGTCTCCAAGAAACCTCTGCCTAGGGCTACAGTCCTTGGCCTCTCTTGGCTAAACAAGCATTTCTGTAACAATTTACACTTGATCCTACCAAATACATCTCATTTAATGAAATCTTCATTGAAGTAACAGGAAGGCAATTCAATCTGCCAAGGTCATTTTGGAAGAAATGGTTGGGAGAACATGCAACACACAGCAGCAGGTTCACCTGGAGATAACAAGAGCTTGGGCAGCTACAGCAGTTCCTCTGTAGCCAACAGTAAATATTACAACCTATTCCTCTAATGTAAATGTCAAAGGCCAATGAGGTAATTAAGCAAACTTAAAAACTTTATGTAGTGGCTTAAATTTTCAAGATATCATCTATAAAGTGTCTGAGAAGAGGAAAAAGTTAATAAGAAAAAAAGACAAAGGCTAAGCAGGAGAGAAAATACAGTTTGAAAATGTAAGATCAGTCATGTCATAGCTTACATGTTAAACAAGAACTTCAAAGAAACAAACAGAGGGGAATTGTGATAGTGCAGAAATTTCCTTCCAAAGCAGCTCTATTGATTGATGGGTATGAATCAACATCAAAGAAATCAGATGACAAAATTAAAGTCAGCTTTCATGACTTTCAGACTTGTAACTCATTGTTATGGCAACATTTTCAGCAAGAATTAAAGTTCCCTTCAATATAAAAAAATTTGCTTTAGTTATTCCCTAAAACATAGTTCTGGATCCTGAGAGAATAGGACAGGTACAGGCAAAACTGTCAAGCAAACTGTTAAACCAGGCAAGACTGTAAAACAAACTGTTAAAGCAGTTCATTATAGTACACCATTCCATGTGCTTTTTTATAACTCAAGCAAAATTCCTCTCACTAATTCTATCATTAAGAAGAGGAGGAGCTGACAACACTGAGTTTGAAAGGGATATTAAAAATTTAAGTCCATGAGTCACAGTTGAGGAATCAGGCACCACAGAAACTAAATATAAATACATCTCCACTTAAATGAAGCTCAAAGAAACAGTGGAACCTATCAGAAGCTTGCTTCCCTTTTAAAGGTAAGTGCAAAGAATACCAGTGCATAGCTGCAAAGTTTATTTTCAAACCTTAAACTACAGGAGGGGACAGATATTTATACCAATTTTAAGACAATTCAGTTATTTCTTAAGTGCTACAAATAGATAAGGAAGTATATACCTCTCAACGTAACCTGGTGTAGTGGGACATATCCTTGCCCATGGCAGGGGGGCTGGAACTAGATGATCTTTCAGGTCCCTACCAACACAAACCATTCTATGATTCCATATCCTGCTCTGAATAATTAGTGGATTTTATTTCTGTACAAAGGAATTATATTAGTATTAACTTTGGTAGGTGTTTTTTCACAAACAAGGATAATTTATTTGGCAAAGAATGAGACTTAGTATTTTTATGAAAGGAATAGTTAAGTCTCAAATAGCATTTTAATTTAAAATCACTGCACATACCTAGTGTACATATGTTTATAACTCTAGAAATGAAGGGAAAATGTGGATTTCAAAAAGCATACCCTAACCTTATTTAAAATACTTTTCTAATAGCACTAACCAAAGAGCAGCATAAGCTGAGTACACAGGAGGGACACAATTTGTCCAGGGTCAAGAGACAACCCACTCTCCCAGAAATATCCCATCATTCCAGGTCCCCAGCCACCCCACCAACAAATAATGGCTTTTCCACTCAACCAGAAGATGAGCAAGTCAGCCCTTGAACAACTCCTCTTCCCTCAGATATTTCTAGGTGGCCTTTTGTCTTAATAGCCTTTAGATAGAAAGAGCAGAGTGAAGCAAAGTCCAACTAAGAAATTGAGTGATATTTTGGTGTGTAAGGGTTGGTTGTTTTTTTTTAATAGAACAGCATACAGCTCTAGGACAGCATGAACTCTTCTGTACCTGACACTAGAGATTTGATAGAAAAAACTTTGTATTTCATATTCCTTCCTGTTAATACAATTGTTGGGTGGTACACAGAGCTCCTTCTGCAACTCACAAACTCCATTCTTTGAGGATTTTCTCCACCCCCCACACAAAAGCCACAATTCTCCCTAGAAGTGGAGGTCAGACAGCATGGTCTGAAGAATCACTCCTTGTTAAAGCTTCACCATTCACTCTCAACAGGAGGAGATCACGAAGACTAGAATGCCAAACACAATCCTGAACAACAGCAGAGCTATAACCCCAGATGAAGCTTCTCCATTTCCCCAAAGCCCACTTAGTCTTTTGGGAGAGGCAAGAGCACCAACTTCCTCCTCTGCCAACAAACTGCACCTCTTTTGACTTGGATCCCAGCCACAACAATGCACAGTGTCTTTATTATTATTTTCTATGTAGTTCAGAAAGCATCTGTTCAACTCCAGTCTCAGCTTTGACTGACATCAATTGAGAATTTTTTCAATCACAACCAAAGTATGTGGCCAGAAAGTGTTTGATGGTCAGAAAAGTTTCCAGGGTATCAGGTGGCTTCAAAGCAGTGTGTGTAAAGCAAAGCAGGACAGGAGGTCCTCCAAAAAAGTCAGAACACACAGAGTAAAAGAACTTCAAACAACGCATAAACAGGAGACCAATTTAATCTCTGAAACAGTGATTACAACAAACCCAGTCTCCCTGATAACAACAATTAATTGGCCTGCAAGGCTCTTCCTTAAAAATACAATACAGGAAACCAGCAAATTGGAATATTTTTTACCATTTTTTTTCTTTCAGTGAAGATTTGGTGCCTGTAACATATTCCCCAGTGTTTCAGGCAGTGGAGTTTTAATTGACACAGGACAGCAATTGCTGTGTGTTAGAGACCAACGTCAAAATACAAATTTTTGCATAAAGAATTTATTCTGAATACTTGAGAAGCTTAATTTGCAGACATATCAACTATTTGCTCCAAAAAGAAACTTCCTTATACTAGCTCTATTTTGTTTTTTTTTTCTCCCCTTGATCTGTGCCAAGCGGAGATAAACAGAACTCAAGTCTCAAGTATCCTCTTAATCAGAGAGCAGGTTGTGTACACAGACTCGTCCAACACAAAAGATTCATCCAGCACTAGTGGCCACAACAAATAGAGAATAGCTCAAGTGTCTGACAGCAAGCACAGCAACATTATTCCAAAAGCAAAAGCAACAAGTGCTTTGGGATTGCCAGATACTAAACACCAACTTTACTTAGGTAACCCAAATTGTAGATGGATTGGATGATCCATGAGACAGAAACTCCAGTATAAAAATGGTTGATATGGCATTCAAAACCTCATATTGAACATCAAATGTTTGAGAAAACAGGAGTGGCAGAGAAATGTCAGGGGCTGTTTGATTTCTCTGAACAATCCTGCAGACAATCAGATTTGTTACTGAGACTGAACAGCTATGCAAATCCTCATCCATGGCTTGGGACTGGTGAGTTATGAACCTTGGCTATGGGGCTGACTGGCATTTCATTATAGTCCCTCATCTCATTTCTGGTTTTATTTATCATATCTTCTTTCATATACTGAGATTATAATATCTTCAAATGAGATTTTAAATGTTTCCCAGAAGAGTTTGCACAGAGAGATCTCATCCATGCCTGGACACTTTGGACACCAACACAAGCCAATCTAATATCAGCTGCACCATTTAATTGCTATTTTGTCACATACACAATGAGATTCCTCTCTCTCTCCTCTCCATAAAGCTGCATCTCAAAATTCATATGGTATTTCAAAAAATCATTGCTTCCCTTCCTCAGTATGTAAAACATCTACACACACATATGGATGAGTTTTGATTTATTCCAAATCTTATTCCTGTTCCTGTTCTCCCCAGCCCTTTCTGAATAGAAACTACACCTCTCTAATATCCATCATTTCTCTACAGGCAGCTTGACAATATGTAACACTGAAGCAAAACAAGTGACTGCCCTAAGTATATCTAATTTGAGGCTTATTATTCAACATCTTTTCCTCATTATTCTGCCTTTCCAGAAGGCTTCTCCCTTTGACTGTTTGTGAGCTGGGTTATTTTTCCCTGCCATATGCTACTTCATCTTTTCCCAAGCTGAGTTCCACTGTTGCTGTCAGCTCTTGTTCTGACCTCGCTTCCACTCGAGTGGAGGCACAAATCCTCCCTTTCTGGTGCTGCAGCAGATGCTGGATGAGGTTATATTCACAGCTCTCTGTAATCAGTTGTCATCATACATCTCTGTCCTATTCCAGTGTTTGCCACACTGCCTAATGTAGCCTCGTTTGTAAATGTAATTAATGAGCTGTTTATGTGCTCTTAAAAAATCATTAATAAAGATGTTAAATTAAAGCGTGGTTAGTTGTGCACCCGAGTCACCCCACACACTCCTGGCCAACTAGATACATCACTGTTCCTCATTACTCTTCATTCATAATGCCTCCAGCAACTCCAATTCTTATGTTCCAAACTATTTTAATTGTGGTGGGCTTTCTACTCCTCTTTTTGCATTAATTCTGGGACTTTCTTGTCTTGAAGACCTGTCCTTACTTGCTCTGAAGATAACATGTTCATGTTGTTACCATCCTTTCATGCCTTTTTGCTTCCTTCTCACTTACTACTACTCATGCTCCAATCCTTTCTGGCTTTGTTAATGCTTTTGGTCTCCTACACCTTGTTATCAATATCTATTTACTTGCATGTCATTAGTACTTTTCCTGGTTTTATTCAGTAGAATCATAGAATAGTTCAGGTTGGAAGGGACCTTAAAGATAATCTAGTTCCAACCTCCCTGCCATAGGAAGGGACACCTCCCACTAGATCAGGCTGCTCGGTGCCATGTCCAGCCTGGTCTTGAACACCTCCAGAGAGGGGGCATCCACAACCTCTCTGGGCAACCTGTTCCAGTGTATCACCATCCTCACTGTAAAGAATTTCTTTCTTATGTCAAGTCTGATCTACCCCCTTCCAATTTAAATCCATTATTTCTGGTCCTTCTATTGCCCTTTTCCCCTTCCTTGTGCTCATGCCACCTTCCTAAAAAGGCCACAAAAATTGGCCAGTGCTGCCAATTTTCTCTTCCTTATTTTAAACAAGTGATCTTTCTCCTCCTCCCAAAGTTTTTGGTCATCTTCTCTCTACTGCAAACATCCTGTTCCCACAACCAAATACACACTTGAAACTGGTTCATCAAATACTTCTCTCTACAAGCCACAGAAGTCAGTAGGGTATTTTTATTAATTTCTTTGTTCTCTTGCTACACCTACTGTACTAGTTGTTCTGAAATCCATTTGGAATTTGTTTGGGGTTTTTCTTCCCCAAATTCAGGGTAATCTACTGCTCCTTAATTGAGTGAATTATACTTATTACTTTGCCCTAGGCTTGATTTGTTCATTAGGGCAAACACTCAGGTAGGCTTCACTTCCCAAACCATCACTGAAATCACCTGATTCAGGGCTTTTCAGAAGGCCATGATCTGCCATGTGGGCTTTAAAATCCATATTGCTTGCTAATGCTGGTATGAATGAATGGCTCTCAGCTCCTGTGCAGCTGTGCTTTGAAAGTCTGGATGTTGAGGATTTTTTATCTTAAACAGATGCACAGTCAACAGCCCTTCATCAGCAAGGAAATAACCCATGGATGATTTCTCCTGTGGTCATCTTTTCTTACTAAACTATCAGGCTAGTTCTCACTAAAACCATGAGCATGACCACTTTATTATTCCATGTTAAATATCAACCCATCTCCTAGAACATCCTAAAATTACAAAATCCTCACAGATGCAAGCACAACCAGCATTGACCAATGCCTAATCTAGTTTTTGCTTTGTTTTAGTAGTCTTTTTCATACCATTTCCCCCTTTTTTCTACCCCCTCACATTAGGAACTTCGTGTTATTGTCCAGCTTAAAGGTAGGAACAAGCAAGAACATAGGTGCAAAAGCACTGAGGTCTTGCTGCTTCCAGTGGGAACCACAGCAGGACAGAAACCTCCTCATATGTTTAATACACTCCTAGACAGGAATTCAAAATGTGAAACCCCACCCCAAGATTGCTTTTGTTCTTAGAAGTTACATGCCTCACATTAAAAAAGGAAAAAAAAATCAGCTAAATGGAATATCATCTTTCATGGCTGGATAACATCCAAAAAGGCTCACTAGATGTCATACTGAGAAGTACAGAGATTATTAAATTAACAGAAAAAACATGAAGGGAGAAGTTTCCACAGGAAAAAACCCTTTATTTTCCATTTGCATCTTCCCAAAGTTAATACCTCTGTTACTGATTATTTCCTCCCTATCATTTATTAAGTGTGTGTTCCAACTTGCCAAATATCCCTGATATCACAAAAAGAGTCAAAACAACCCAGAAGGCCCAGCTGACAACCTGGTTCAAGTTCCAATGAACCAAGCTACAGATATCTAAAGACTTCAGTTACAAGAGTTTGAACTAGAAAATCAAAGCTTCTGAGCTGTAGAAGAAATAGCTCCTTTTCTCTGTGGACTTTGGTTGCCTGAAGTAAGTGTTTGGGGTTTTTTTAACCTCAAAAGGCCAGATTTTCAAAGAGATAAGATACATAAGAGGCTATTTTTTGGTTGATTCAGGTGAGGGAGTGCCACTTGACCACTTTATTTCAAGGAAGAAACATTAACAGACTGAATAAGCACCAAATTACCAGCTTATCAACTGACTCTATCAGGTCTTTAGGACACAACACTGCATACTGTTTAACTTCTCACCAGTGGTTTCCTAGGTCTTTTTTAATTAATGACATTGGCTAAGAAAGAGCCACAGAAACAGCCCCCTCCTTCTCCTAATGAGGTACATTGTTTCTATCCCATCTACCAAGACAACTTTCTCTAACTCCTAAAATCAGCATTTCCCTCTCCTCTAGCAATGATTTTGGCAAAAAAAAAGCAAATTCATTGCCTTTTCACATCCCATACAGCAAGAAATCCTGTTCTCCTACTTTTATATCTCTAATTATTCTCCATCAGATAAACATAAATCCAGATTAGAAGAAACGATGTGTTCTCATGGAGTACTTACAATTGATCTGATGTTGTTCTCTTTTGCCAGTTTCAGGGAGGATTTATAGCAGTTTGCCAAGTTTTCTTTGTGGGTGTCAGTGAGGTGGCCTCTTGCTATTGGCCCAACAGTATGGATCACATCTGCAAGAAATAAATAAAGAGATTTCAAGGTGATTTATTTATTCATCCCAAGTTAATTCATTCTGAAGCTGTATCTAGACACAAAGAGAGGAACAGAATTGTAAGAAAATGGTTATGATATAAAATCACGTAATAAAATACAACTTTAATAATTAAAAGTAGCAAAGGATAACATTTTCAAGGACTTGGACTGAAGGAAAAAATGATGAAAATTCACTGGATGGAGTCTACATGCAGCATAGGCAAAATGCTTTCATAAAACACCCTAAATCTTTAGGGTTGTTCCTATATGTTTGAAATCCCTCAACCCTTGAAGGTCCTCTCACTACACAAAACCTCAGAACTTTGATTTCAAAATGCAGGTCATCTTTTTTTGTTTAATACTTTCCAACTTTCCTCAGCATCCATTTCAAGACAAAAAGAGTTGTGACCTATGAATGTGTTAGTGCTTTCCTCTCACATCAGACCAGATGGAGACACCATGCACTAAAACAAACTATTCTGAAAAAAAAAATCAATGAAGACAAAGTACATTCAGGGACCAGCTTAGATATGACACCCATCAAATTCAGATGCTTCCATCAAGCTCTGAATTTCCATAAGAAAAATGTAGAGAAGCCTCAAGGAAAAAACCTTGAAAACTAATAGGTGCCATAAATCTTTTATAATTCATTTCAGCCCCACACACACATGACCATTAGGAAAGCACATTTACTTTTCAAATGTCATTCTTATACACTACATGTGAACACAAAAGAATGAATTATGGTGGCAGATACATCTTTCCTTCCCTCCCTCCCCTTCCTTATCATCCCCTACAAGACACAGCAGCAGGAACAAACAGTGGCTCTATTTTTTTTGCAACACTGCCATGAAAAGAGATTAGGGCAACTCTTTCAGTTCTGGTCCTGCTGGTCCATGGGTTTGGTTGTGTTTCTGTCCCATATGGGACAGGTTTCCCAGCAACATCTGCTGTTACTACGCTCCAGAATATTTTAATTTACTCACAAATCCTACAGAATTCACACCATTATTCTTTGTCCAAGCTGTCCTTGATTATTTCCCTCCAATCTATACCAAAGCACAAGTGAAAACAGGCAAACAAAAATGTATGCTGGTTTTTTTTTTGTTTCCATCCAGGCATCATGTGCCAAGTTCTGGTCTCTCCTAAAAACGTGGCTTATGTTCTGAAGCACATTCTGAACATTTCCAAAGCTTTTTCTTCATGTTATAGCCAGAAAGTATCGATATTCAGTAAGTAAAAGCATGTCAGAGAATCCCAGAGCTCAAGCAAGCACAGAGCAAACAGTCACACGGGGGAAACTGAAACCTGGAAGAGTTGAATATCCCAACTGCTTCAGAAAACCCCCCCTACTGAGAAGTAAATAAAAGGTTAACAACTCCTCTTTCAGTTTCGATCACAGTAATTTTCCCCCTGGTTGTGGAAACATGATGGATAGGTTGGATAATTTCCACTGGATGTCACATACTGCCAGACAGTGACTCCAGCAAACTCTCATTCCTATAGTATTTCAGGGAACCCAGACATCATGTCAGTCTGGATGGAGTTTTTTTCAACTAATGAGCAGGACAATGGCAGGAGACTGAAACAAGCTTCACCCAGGAGTTCAGAAAAGTGCTGGGGTTTGGTTTTTTTTTTGCTTTTTGTTTTTTTTTCCTACATGTACTTTAGCTACTATAATAGACAACTATTAAAAACCTAGAGGAAAAAAAACCCACAGCTAGTCTGAAATTTGCTTCTGCTTGTAGAAACAATGTTGTGTGATTATTTCCCTTAGCAAAAACCATCATATCAGACCATGAAGACAGGAGTTTCCTTCAGGTTAAAACTTTACAAGGAAATTTTCTGTTAAGTTTTGGCAACTGGCTGTTAGCAAATTCAGGGAAAGAAAAGCCTTCCCTTTACTTTTTTCCTCTGGTTTTGTTTTTGAAAGAGGTAAACTGCAATTATTGAACAAAGGACAAAGACATATACCAGTAAATCTGATCTCAATCAAGCACATTCTGCATGTATAGATGCTAAGATGAGAGTTACCCTGATGAATTTCAGATTCATAACACCCAGCAGCCAACAAGCAAATAAAGAATTTACTATAAAACCAAATTATAAAGACATTGTAAAAGATTATGCCCCCTCTCTGGAGGCCAGAGTAGACAAGGCACTGAGCAAACTTATGTACCAAAAGGTGTCCCTGCCTATGGCAGGGGGGTTGGAACTAGATCATCTTTAATGTTCCTTCCAACCCAAACTATACTATGATCAAGAAGGAAAAATTAAATAATTTCTTCCTTCTGCTAAGGCTGAATTTACCTGCATTTCAAGGTGCAGCTGCTTAATAGGTGAACCCTACTGGCTTAAATTATTAATTTATAACTTAACAACAAGACAGAGGTTTAGGGAGCCCAAGTACCAAATTC
Source organism: Turnix velox (assembly GCA_013400935.1). Taxonomy (NCBI): domain Eukaryota; kingdom Metazoa; phylum Chordata; class Aves; order Charadriiformes; family Turnicidae; genus Turnix; species Turnix velox. The sequence goes on from VZTY01035089.1 coordinate 22,196, forward strand.
TTGCTTGAGTCTTTCTGCACAAAACACCCCTCGGCACAATTTCTAGACGCGTTTCACTCATTAAATGTTTAATGCCACTCCTTTAGTCTTCCATTATTAAAGACTAATCTTAAAAATTCTCAGCTCAATGAATGGGAAATGTTTTTCTTGTCATCTTTTTTTCAGAACTTCCCAATTTAGCATTTCCACGCTGCCTCATTAGCAACCCCTCTATCACTCACCAGACATTTCACATAAACACCTTTAATACAGTTATCAGGTCTTATGTTTGAATTTTTACAAGCCCAGAACAGATTGCTCTTCAGCCAGGGCACTGCAGAGAGCTATGAATTGGTTTATAAAATAACCAAACAATTGCTTTTTTTTTTCTTTAGAAAGTTTATCATTAGTACATTATTATTATTATTACGAAAAATGTAAGATTTTACTGGCAGAGCAGCATTAGTGCCAGTCTGTTTCGCAGTCAGACAACAAGCAGGGAAGTAACAACTTTATAATTGCACATTGTCAATAAAATCAGTTTATTTTTACATTGCCCAAACTACACATTATTCTGCCAAAGCTATTCCCCAACATGGTGAAGTTTGCAAGCAGGTAAAACCCTGTGAGATTACATAGGCAAGCAAACAAAACAACACAGTTCTCCCCCCTCAGCATTTGCAGTTAATATATGAGGATCAGACTTAGCAAACTGATGTAAAGACATTTATTTTTAATGCATCTAGGAAGACTATTTTAATTTTCTAACTTGTCTGCTACAAAGTTCCCTTCAGCTTTGTACATTCCCAGGCTCCATGGGGATGAAGAAGCACAGGTGCTATGGAGCTGAAAAACAGATGGTGGTGGTTGTGCTGGTGCAGCACCACTTCCCACATTGGTCTACCCCCAGCCAGAATAAGAATCCATCCTGAAGAGGAGTATGGATACAACATTGCATATTATTATACTCCTGACCAGAGGTTTCCTAGGTCTTTAATTAATGACACAAGCTAAAAAAGAACCACGGAAACAGCCCCCTCCTTCTCCTAATGAACCCATTGTTTGTACCCCTTCTACCAGGAAAATTTTCTTTAAATCCTAAAATAAGCATTTCCCTTTCCTCTAGCAATTATTTTAGCAAAAGGATAGCTAATTTATTGCTTTTTCACATCCCATATAGCAAGAAATCTTTCTGTTATCATACTATTATATCTCTAAATACTTTGCAACACTGGAACAGGTTGCCCAGAGAGGTTGTGGATGCCCCCTCTCTGGAGGTGTTTAAGGCCAGGCTGGAGAAGGCACTGAGCAACCTGGTTTAGTGGGAGGTGTTCCTACCTATCACAGGGGGGTTGGAAATAGGTGATCTTTAAGGTCCCTTCCAATCCAAACTATTCTATGAAACAAAGATTCAGATTAGAAGAAATTATGTGTTCTCATGGAGTACTTACAACTGATCTGATATTGTTTTCTTTTGCCAGTTTCAGAGAGGATTTATAGCAGTTTGCCAACTATGGCCTCTCTGAAGCAAATGTGATTTCCAGGTTAGCTTAAATAGCAGTAAAGAGCCATGGCAGGACATGTGCAGGGATGAGTTTCACTAGAGAAGGTGGCAAACCAACTGCAGAGGGCAAAGCAGATGGGAGCACTGGCCACGATGACAAACATGACAACAGGCTACAGATATACAGTGCAGGCAGAGGCACAGTGCTAAAAAACAAATTATATCATCACACAAATTTTTGAACTGAAGATTTCATTTGTCTGGAAAAACCTGGTAGAAATCTCTGCTCCCAAATAGCTCCATTTCCTTGTTGGAGCTCCTGCAGCCCTTTGCTGCCTGAGCACTTCTTAATGAGGTCAGACACAAACAAGGGATACAAACATTTCCCTAAAGTGTCCCCTAACTTTTTTTTTTTTTGGTCTTACAAACCAGGTAAGTGGCGTTAAAGTGGGAACAGTCAGCTCTCAGAGAATGCCACGTTCGCCAGTTGTATTTTAATTTTCATGTCAAATGAAGCTGCCAGCACTGCCTTGAAGCTTCTGATTTACTGTGGTCAGTCTCTCAGCCAAATGCATTGATAAGAAACTTCATTAAAAAGAAAGCTGCAGTCCATGTGTCTGTAAATCACTTTCTCTGTGTACACAGAGCAGGGATGTTTGCTTACTGATTATAACAGCACACAGAGGCAGAGAGCCCCAGAGGAAGGGATATTCTCTACTGGGATCAGGCCACAGCAATGCATCAAACTGCTTAGTTTTTAAAGCAATATTTATAGGTGAAGAGAGAACTTTTCTTCAGAAAGCCTGCTAAAAAGGGGGTTGAAAGAAAGCAACAGACCTATGCTGTATAATCATGTTCTGAAGCACCTTCAGGATTTTTCTGCATTGCAATGTGTGGTTGGATCCAAGAGGAGCTTACAGCATCATAGAATGGGTTGGAAGGGACCTTAAGGATCATCTAAATCCAAGCTTCTGCTATGGGTAGGGACACCTCCCACTGGACCAGGTTGCTCAAAGCTCCATCCAGTCTGGCTTTGAATCTACTGCTCTGTTTTTGGTCATTGACTTCCAGGCACTTGGTTAAAAACTCTGGTGACCAAAGCAAGGTCTGTGACAATCACACATTCCTATGCACATCCCCTCTATCATCTCTGTTCATTTTCTTTCAGTGTTGTCCTCTCTCTCCGTCAAGGGCTAGAATGAAAACAGACACCTGAATCTTGTGCAAATCAAAGAGTAATCTGCAAGTGTAACAACTGCTCAAAGATTTTGAAAAGAACCCTGTAACTACTTAGCCATCACTGAAAATAAGTTTCAGGTTTAATCAGCACTTGAAAAGCACAGCTCCCACACAGGACAAACAAAAAATGAAACTAGATTTGCTGTAGCATACAAACTCCACATGTAAAATGGCTCAAAAAGTTGGGTTTTCCTGGTGTTTTCTATTAAAATCAGTCCAGGCATATTGACATGATCTTTGTCACACAAGTGTTTATCTACACTGCTACAGGGAAAGGGCAAAGCAACACAGGCAAAGGCAAAATACAACCTCCAGCTGCAAAAGGATTATGAAAAGTGGCTGTGCCCTTCCTAAACCAAACCTGGAGGAACTGATTTGATTTCATCTTGGTGCAATTTACTTTTCCCCTTGGTTTTTTTATAAGAGCAACGCTAGATGGCAAAGGTATTAGCATAATGATTCTTTTTCCAAACATCTGAAAAAATACAAATAAGTTTTCCCCTCATTTATTCCCTCCCAGATGAGAGCACAGCACATTCACACCGTTAATGAACCAACCAACCAGGGCTAGAATCAATTACACATTTCTCTCCTTCACCCCATTCACACATTCAGAGCCATCATCTGCCCATCCAGCCAAGTGCATAATGAAGCTGTAGCCTGTCAATCCCACCAGGAAGTGTATGAATTTTAAGAAGGAAGCTAACACACTACATGTACCATTGAACTAAAAAAAAATACCAAACCTGACTAAATGTCAAGGTATTCAGGGCTCTACTTGCAAATCTTAGCAGTTGATTTATGCAATAAACACCCACCATGTTGCTGCTGAAAAGGGACAGCTGAGGTACAGCTGATGGGAAATGGAACTAACCCCACATCATAGAATCATAGAGTTGGAAGGGCTCAAAAGCGATCAATCACTGCTTGGGACCTTCCCTGCCCCCAGGTTCTCCCTCCTTGCCAAGCTTACGGCTGCAAACTGAGGCTCTTGAAGAGGAGACTGGGGACCAGGGAGGAGCCCAGCACAGCCTCTGCCTGTTTCATGGCCAAAATCTGGCCCAAAAAGCTCTTGGAGTGGCTTATTATGGACATCCTGCTTCAGCCAAGCTTCAGGGTTAGTGGTGAATGACTCAAACTGAAAGAGTTAAATTGCTCAGCCTGGAAAAGAGAAGGCTCAAGAAGACTTCATAGTAGCTTCTCAATATCTGAAGGGGGCCTAAAGGAAGGCAAGGGTAGGACTTGTTAATTGGATATGTAATGGAAGGACTAGGATGTGAACTGGAAGAAGGGGGATTCATGCTGGATAAAAGAAAGAAATTCTTTACTGTGAGGGTGGTGAGACACAGGTGAGGTTTCCCAGAGAGGTTGTGGATGCCCCCTCTCTGGAGATGTTTAAGGCCAGGCTGGATGAGGCACTGAGCAACCTGATCTAGTGGGAGGTGTCCCTGCCTATGGCAGGAGGGGTGCAACTCGATCTTTAAGGTCCCTTCCAACCCAAACTCATACTGAATATATCTCTGCTCTTAAGGGAATCAATGTCCCTAATGCTTTGGTATACAAGCTTGCTCAGCTTGTTCCTTTTATATTTCTAGTTACAGGCATTTGTACATAAAAATGTACATTTTAGTGTATAACAACCCACTTTTCCTTTAAGTTCAATGAATCTCCCAGGACCACAGTCTAAGTTATTTACTAACATGCATCTGCAGAACTACATTAGCTGAATTGAATACTTTAAATGCAATACAATATCCTTTATAGATCATGCAGTGATGAACTTGAATACCTGCTTTATATAGACATATATTGCATTTATCAGCTGTTAAAGCAAAGAAATACTTCTAAGAGGATGTGTCACAGGTTTTTTTGGGCTTGAAACAATAAGCACTGCTCAATCTGAAGTTTGTGCCTTTTACAGCTGCCTTCTTTGATTAAATGTAATTTGAGTGAAGCAAAAAATGTTCCATTAGCTGCAAAAGCTACGATATCTAGAAGTCATTTGTGTAAAATATTTAAGCTGTTTTCCACCTAAATGGCATTGTCTGCCCAAGGAAAGGTATATAATGTTTATTGTAAACTATTCAACAGCATCCCTCTTTGTGGGTTGGAAGTATATTTTAAGCACAAGACAGCAGAGACAGACAGAAAACAATATTCCCAAAGGGAGAGGGGGGAAAAGGATTTGCTGAGCCCGAGGGATCCTTTGGGGAGCTGCAGGAGTCTGTGCTCAATAGCCAGCATTTAGCAGAGGGCAAGCATCTGTGGGAAGCTAAAAAACACAGAGAGCTTGTTTGCAATGGCCAGCAAGAGAATCCAGTCTCACAAATGAAAAAACCCAAGCCCTTTTTAGCCCTCGTGCTCAAGCAACAAGGCTCCAGTAATCCCAGAGCTCTTCCTATCAACGAGCTCACAGCATTGCTCTGCCATCAGGGCCTCCCCATTAATGTCAGAAACAAAAGTAGGCTCTGTTCAGGCAGGAGAAGCAAGTGGTGCAATTAAGAGACACTCTGCTCTATCCCAAAGTAATAGGTTTTACAAAAAGCAATGTAGTAGCACGATGACAGATGTCAAAGCAGCGACGAGACAGGCGGCCCCACAACTTCAAGGGAAATTATTGTCTACGTGGAAAGCTCAAAAGGCAACAGCTCCATTTGGGATCTTCATAACTTGATGCGATCCAAATGAAGAAGTCATGTTGTAACATGAAATTACAACATTCACAATGTGCTGTTTTTCTTCTCTTTAACCTGGTCTTGAAGCAGTTGCAGGAGTAATAACCATCTTCCCCTGTACAAATCATTGACCCTAACAAAAACCTTTATATATCCAGGAAAATTAAATAGGCAAAATCATGTTGCTCCAAGCAGATTTTGTCCTCATCACACTACAGCAAACTTCATTTTTGCTGGAGCAGCAGAGGAGCTCAGCCAAGCCCCCTGCCTGTTAAGTGGCTTAGGAAACACAAACCAAGTGACCCTCTTGACCCAAGTAATGCTCTCCCACCTTTCTCTGACTATTCTTTCTCACAAGTGGACAAGGCTACAAGACAAAGATGCTTAATCTGTCTTTTGGTTGATGCAAGCAAAGATAAGCCACAAAGATTCTCTGCTGAGCACTCAAAGGTGTCTGGGAGCAAGTTTTTTTTCCAATTCAGTCAGCTTTTGCAGCACTCAAAAATAAATTTGTTCACCCTTAAAATGAGGGAGCTCATTCTTGAGACTCTCAGTAAGAGAAATCCAGTCTGCCATTCCATAAAAATTTCAAATCAGAATACATGGCACACAGAAAGATACAACACCAGCCACTAAAATTTAAGGTAGATTTAACCCTACTTGATTCCAAAGAGACGATTGCAAAGATTGCCCTTAAAAATGTCCAAGACAAATCAATTCATAAAATGTAGAAGAAAATTTCAAATATATTTGAGTTTACACTGGGGTTAGTGTCCAGACTGATTTCGGAATTGGATTCATTACAGGAGGAGAAATAGCAAATTAGTAAATAAATGCTCTCAGCTTCTGAAAGCACAGTCCCCTGCAACATTTGGGTTGCTTAAGGTGTCCAGTCCAGTTCCATGAAAGTCAATTCAGTCACTTCTGCTGGTGTATCATGGTGTTAAAGTAGAGGCAGGCTCTTTAGAACAGCAGAAAATTAACATCACATCCCCCGCCAAAAACTCCCCCCCACTCAATCTCACAACAAAACTTAGTATCAGACTAATTTAAACATATAATAGATACTCAGAATTGGAATTCTGCCCCTTTCCCAAATTTAAACATATAATAGATGCTCAGAACTGAAATTCTGCCACTTTCAAGTGCCAAACAGCGCTACAAGTGCTCTAATATTTAATAACAACCAATAGGAAAATCCCTTCATTTCCTATTCCAAGGATTTTTCATAAGCAAATTCTCTTTTGATAATCACTAATGTTTTTTATTAAATCATCTTTTATTACTCAATTGAAGTCCTTGCAGGGATGCAGCAAAGTAAGGCATACTCAAGAGAACTACAGTAAAAGGACTAACAAAAACTCTTTTGACATAAAATGATTGTCATGGCCATGGGAAATCTTTAACAAGGTGATGAACAACAGCAGGTACCCAAATTGTTTGCAGGGTGAGCATCAAGAAACAAGGTGATACTTCAATGTTTTCTTTCCTTCATGAAGTTATTGAATCACTCAAAATATTTGTCTCTTACTTGCAATTTAACCACATCAGCATAATCCTTCACAAAACACTGAAGGGATCAGTGATTATAGTGAAAAGTTTCCAGCAGAATAATCTCAGGTGGAAGGAAAGGAAAACTGCCAGCTCTGTTCTTAGCTGTCTACTTCAGTTTAAAAGACTTTAAAATATAAGACTGAAAGAACTGTTTCTTTAATAGGAAGTTTTATGGTCTTCTTAAAGCATGATTTAAAGTTTTATGAGAAGTTTTATCATATTCATTGCTTCACTGTGGTGAAGCACCTTGATGGTGGCATATCACAAGAAGTTATCACTTTTTCTACACAATTTCTTGAGGAAAAAAAACCCTATTTTATTCAACATTCAAAAATGGGACCATATGATTTTCATATGAGACATCTCTAATCTACCTTTATGGGAGAAAACATATGCTTTGCTGAGAATTTTTAGCATCTTTTAAGAAAAGATAAAAAGGTGATAAAATTACAGGCATTCCACGTATTTCCTAAAGAAAGCACTGGGATCTAAATCAATCTGATTAACTTTAAAGTTTGAACACTTGAATTAAGGAAATCATCCTAAGAAAGTTAGTATTTCCCTTGCCACAAACACACTGCTCCTGGAATACAGACAGGATTGCCTCCTGCAGCCTCTTGGCACCATCTAGCATCTATCAAAGCAGAGAGGAAGGGTGCAAGGAGAGGAGAATGATATAAATTAAAAGACTGAAACATTTAGGTATTTTTTTAAAAATATATGCTCCCATTTTTAAAATGTAAGATCCCAGTTTTAGAATAGAGAGCTGAAGGGACACATGAACCATGCTACAGGAAAGCATTTTATCCTGTATTTTCCTGAGAAATAATAAAGTATTCTTAGCTCTGAACTTCCAAACTACTTTCAAGCCTAGCTGAAATTGGGAGATACCTCTGCCTAAAAACAGTAAAGAGCATAGCAAAAAAATGACAGCCCACCTTGTCCCATGATGAAGGGATAAATTTTTCTCACAATTTTAAGTGCCATCACTGAAAAAAACTCACCACCTCACTTTTTTTATAATATTAATAAGAAAAACAGGTAGTCCCTTCAAATATTCCTCTTCTGTACTTTTAACAAGTTGTATTTCACATGCTTTTGCTATCACTTCCTTTAGTGATTCTCCCTCTTGCGTCTACGAGACCAACACGAAACAAAGAGGAAAAAAATTAGATAAGATATTGACACCTCTCTCTCCAGTTCACCTAAACACAGCCAATGAAAATGGGGACACATACAGTACACAAAACCAAGTTCAGCTCATTTTTAAAAGGTGACCAGGTTTCAGGATGGCAATGCCACTTTAATTGCTTCACAGAAGTGTGATAAGTGAAATAACCGGACAGCTCTTTGAACCGTAACGTCAGACTTCATGCCTAGAAGAGCAATCTCATTTTCCATCATCAATTTTCTTTTAATTTTAGGTGGCTGAAACCAGGCTAAAGCACCCTCCTGATATCAACATATTCCAGATACCAACTTGTGGGAGTGCAGTGCATGCCAAGCATCCCTGATACATTCCTTTATGGCTGTTTCTCTCTGGTCTCTTCCCCAGAGATGCTTTCTAGTTTGAAAGAAACTCTGCAAACTGTTTATAAAGCAAACCCTGCAGATGATAGGGGCATGAGCAAGTCCTAACCTAAGCAGGGGAGGGAAAATGGAAAGACATGTATCTACACAGCCTATGCTGTACTGTAGATGCAGAATAAAAAAAAAAAAAATTAAAAATATATAGAGAACTTCATTGCCTCAACTCTGCTCCCGCACGCCTCATTAGAAAACCAGTTATTACTGCAAACAAAATGAGCTAAAAATAAGCTAATTGATAAAACCAGCAACCATTTCAGCAGATCCAAGTAAACATTAAGGTTTGAATGGAGACAAAGAGTAGATTCTCTGCCCAAGGCAGCCAGAGTGCACTCGAAGTACTATGGCAAACCAGAGCCTTTTCCCAATGCAAACAGGACACAGACCATCACTTTCCAGCTACATCTTGCTCAGTCCATGTTAAACCAAGATCAAAATTTTCTCTTCAGTCCATATCACTGCAGATGGGGCAGCAGGATGGGCCTCATGGGCAGCAAGGGGTAAAAGAAATCACTTTTTTGCGATACTGCTGCAACTTAGCATGGTAGTTCTCCCCACAACATCAGCCTTATTTTTTCAGTTTTCTTCCAGAAACTTCCATAGAACTGAGCTTTTATAGATTTCACAGAAAGTTTGCATTGAAATCTTCCGATCTCTACTCTTTACTAGCTGGGAGAAATATGTGGACCAGAGCAGAACAGTGAAATACGAAGTGCTAACAAGAGTCTACCGCCTATCTTTATACCATGTTGTGTCCAATATGGTTTTTGCATCACTACCATGTTGTGTCCAATATGGTTTTTGCATCACTACATCTAACCAGAAAATATTGCATATAAAGGCATGTATATGCCCTCTCATAGGCTGTGACCAGCTTGACCATGTCCCACTCCATGATAGGACAGAAGCTTCCATCACACTTGAGCTCTCCAACACAGGTCAACACCACCACAATGGAGAGGAACCAGAAGTCTCCAGCAAATATGCACAGAAGCCTTGGCAGACGAAAGCTGAACATAGCATGGAAAAGCATCCAACAAAGATATTTAGCAAAAAAATGTGGCATGATATTTTGTACAATATGTAATGCTTGTGTGGATTGAAGTGAAAAACAAGCTTTGACAAACATCTTGAGAGTGTTTTGCATCAGTGGAAGTTGTAAACAGTTGAATTTGCAGCAGGAGCAAACACACCACAACAAAAAAAAGCAGGAAAACAATTTTTGGTGGTGTTTTCTTTTGTTTTTTTTTGTTTGGCCACAATAAAGAAGAAAATGTATTGCAGTGTAAACTTTTAGCAACTTGTAGAAGCTTATTGCACAGCAAATGTTCTCCATGTCAACATCACTGGGAAAAGCCCTTGGAAAAACATTGGTGTCACATCTCGTACAGCTCAAATTGAGAAAATGCACTTAAAAAGCCTTCTGGAAATCATGTAATGACCTAAAAGAGCTGCTGAAAGACAGTCTTGAGCTTAACCTGGCTGTAGAAGAAACAGATGTAAATACAGGCAACTTGAGTGCTATGATATTACTTCGAGCCTAACAAACCTGCCACAAGCATTTCACAACATGCCCAAGTGGAGAGTTTCAAACTCAAGTCTGTAAAACAGGCAATTGTGGCTTAGAAACTGAGAAACAGAAAGAGTGGGGGTAGAAATGTAGCTATAATTTATAAACACAGTAACACCTTCGAAAAAAAGTAAGAGAAAATAATAACAAAACCCTAACAGGGCAATGGCAAAGCCTGCAAGGGTGAGAAGTGTCAGAACAACACGCTATTTCCAAACGTGAGGCTGTGCCTCGCTGAGGGGAGCCACTTGATTTCTGGGAAACCCCACTGAGAAAAATATTTGTAAATTTTATTGCACTTGCTATTGAAGCAAAATGGTTATTTTGCCGCCCGCAGTGCCCACGAGCTCACTGTTCTGTGAGGGAAAGATGAAACGCCTGCAAACTCACATTACCCACTTCAATACCAGCCTGAGGATTAGGTGGAATTTTTCTAGAAGCCTGTGTGCATCAAATCCTCTTGTGCAAGCAGTCAGAGAGACATACTGATATTTTCACAGCAAAAGCAATTGCTTCAAGAGTTATATCAGCTCTTATTGTATAGGGAAAAAAAAAAAAAGAAATCTGAACACATGAAGCAGCAACCTATTTGGCTGACCTTGCCAGCTGAGCAATATACAGCCAAGCAAGCAAAAACATGTTAAGCAAGAAATAAAGAAAACAAAACCTAGACATGATGTGCTTCCATGGCTTCATAAAACCACTGCTTTTTTTTTTTTTTTCAAGGCAAGTCAAATGCTTGCTGCTACTCACGACAAACATTCTGACCTTATGCACATGAACATTCACCATATAGTTACCAGGTCTGAAGGCAACAAGATGGAAAAAGCTAAAAAACCAACAGGTTCTCCTCTGGGTAAAGCACTTCATCATCTCTGGGCTGTGGTATCAACCAGATCACTTTGTAGAAACAGCTCTATAGATGCTCCTGGCATCACATCAGCAGATGGGAAAGGCAAATGATAAGGAGTCTTGGATGATGACTTCACTACAGTCATGGAATTTGAGAAAAAGGCAAAGCTTTAGCATAAGAACAAAAGCATCTTTCCAATTTTAAGAAAAATGAGAAGGAGATGCTTTCAGATTGAAGTATTTGTAATGTTTTGGCTGTAGTAGAAACTTGATCTTTGAGAAAATTGAGAAAAGCTACGATTTTTCTGCACTTTTCCAGTAAAATTACCAAAAATTGCTACACCCAGAGCTTTGTAACCTTTAGTTACAAGACTGTGGTTTCCCTATTGCTACTTCAAAGCTAGTTCCAGTGATGAGACACTGAAACAGGTTGCCCAGAGAGGTGGTGGAGGTCCCATTTCAGAAGACATTCAAGGCCAGGCTTATTTAGTCTCTGAGCAACCTGACCTAGCGTAAAATGTTCCTGCTCACTGCAGGGGGGTTGGACTAGATGACCTTAAAATGTCTCTTCCAACTCTATGTTTCTACTTTCAAGATTGCCAGGTAACTTCTTCTAAATGGATACCCTTGCTTTAAGGGTCCAAAACCCAAAAGGGAGGGAAGACACCCAACAAAACCAATCCCCATTCGCAATCTTTGAACTAGATCTCCTAAGTTCGACCCTCTCAAGCACTAAAATTCTTGATTTCCCACAGAATGCAATTTTAATATATCAAAGTGCTTCTTTTCTCCTGCTTCTCAGCCAGTAAAAGTTCTTCTTGAGAACTTCACCACAGAGTCCTCCCCATCTAAATAATGTTCAGCAATAACAAAGACCCTGCCATAAAGCTTTTGATAGATGCTTTGCAGACAAAGCATTACAGTCAGGATTTATGGGAACCATTTGAAAAACCAAGAAATAGGACTATCATTTAGCAGAGAAATTAAAAATGCAAATTCAGAGCAAGACAGTGTCCTTTTCTCATGAAGACAAATTTTTAAATTTGATTTTGGAATGGGGGAAACCACCTAATAAGCTTTTAATTCAACAGGAACACATTAGGTAAGGAGGGAAAAAGTACTATAGGCCAGGTACCGTGTCAGCCCTGATATACTACTACACTTTATGAGCACATTACAATTCAGAGAGCTAATAATAAAAAGAAGTGATGCTGAGATGATGAATTGATGCTATGCAATTAGACCTATTAGAATTCACAAGAGTCGACAGGCAATAATCAAACCACTTTCATGCTGCCCATTGCAATTATCTTTGCACTTAAGAATCAACAAAGCACATAATGACTTGCTCTCGATTAAGGAATTCATGAGAAATGGAATTTTAATTAGTGTGTAAAAAATTCACACCATTTATTACTTTACAGGACAACAGGTTGTGAAAACTAGTTTAGCAGTTACAAGCCTTCAACACTTATTCAAGTCCAAGAAGAACACAGGGATGCACCCAAAAAGAAGTTCCAGGTAAAATCCCTTGAAATGGGATGGCTGAAGCAATCACAGGCTGAATTCTGAAGTAAATCCACAAAACCACAAGAGTTGGAGAAGAAAATGGAAAACATCACTGATGTTTTCAATTAACCAGCTGATGAACAAGCCATCTAGAATTACATTTATCTGTGGTACAAACCACAGATACAATCCCACATTCTCATCAGGAGAAGGACAAGAAGACAATGAAAATGCATCATCAGTTAAAACAAACAGTGTTTGAATGGTTAACTTCAATGCTGATTTAAGCTTTCTTTTAAAAGCCCTTGAACAGGAAGATTACTCAGTTTCAAACAAAACTGCTTCTTGGCATTTGCTGCTCTTAATACAAAACAATTGACTAATAATTAGAAACAAAATCAGCAGTTAAGGTTCTGGAAGCAGAGGTCCTTATTAATATAAAATACAGGCTTAAGGTGAAGTTGAACAGTTAGGCTGAAGTGCTATGAAACACACTTTTCTAAGAATCCAAACAAAAATTCATACTTTAAGTGCAAAAACTGCTAGCACAGGTCTAAATATAATGCTCCCATTACAAGGAAATGAATGGTAAGTCATTATGATATTGAACAAAACAATCTCTTGAAAAGATCACATTTATTTTTGAAAATAAATGTTGCTGGGGGGTCCAAACTATCTTAAGGACAGTAAATACTGGGGGATTTGGATTACTTATGATTAAACAACTTGGGTTATCTGAAAAATGGTGCTCTATTCTTTAATTCTTCTCAATTTCCCATCTTGCTATGAACAAGTCATTGAGTATTTAGTGCTTAAAATAAGTTACAATGATGTTTGTTCTTTTTCCCCCAATGCCAGGGGGATATTTCAGAAATTCCAGTTCTGGTTTCTGTGGAGGGAGCCCTATCTTTCTTAGTGTCCCATTAAAATAAGATTCACAAAAACTTGAATGGCTTCTTAGAAGAGATGATACTTAAAGGAAAAAAAATCACGTTGATGGATTTAAGGGTGAATCCCTATGTGCTCCATGAAAGAAAAGGGAAGGCAGCCAGAACTACCGCCTCAAGGCTGTCCCTCCCACAAAGAGAACGTTCACATGCTGCTGTGGGGCCACCATCTTCACCCTATGCAGCATTTTCAGGGAAAAGGCTCTTGCTGACACTAATTTGCATCCCCACCATTTCCAGCACTGCCACAACTGCCCCTTGGGAGCAAGGTGAGCTTGTCACAGGTTAAAGAAGCACAACGTGCTACTGTCACATGCATTTGGTTGATGCCTGGTGACCAGTTGGCTCAGACAACAGGATAGAGAAAGCTGGCACCAAACCCTGGCTGTCTCACTTTCCCACCTTCTGGTCCTGTGTCAAGCACAGCATGTTTCAAGCAGCACATCCCAAACAGGGTATAAAACACCACTGAGAACTGCCCTTTCTCCCTGCTCTGATCTCTACACCTGCAGTTCCATGACATGGAAAGGCTGTGGAAGCAGCATAACCCATTTGAGCTGTTAAACATGAGTGGTTTCTGTAACAATAATGGAATTTGACTGGCCTAGGTGCTGCAGCAAAGATGCCTTTGGAAGCTATTTGAGAGTTATGGATCCCTCTTGGAGTCCCCAGGGTGAACAGTTGAGATGTAGCAGAAGTTTTTCATCAGAAGGCAAGCAACCATACAACTGCTTGAAAAACATCACACAATTAATTCAAAATATGCTTACAAGGTAAAGAACATGCTTACTCTGAAAAGGGCTCCTAGATTAACATCAAAATCTGTTAAACAATGTCATAAAAACCACCATGCTGTTGAGGATTGTTACAAGTGAACCTGAACTAAGTGATTCTCTGTACTGCAGGATTTACAAGAGCATGGCTCAGTACCTCATTAAAATTAGGGTTCTCTTAATTAAAACTTTCAAGTGATAGATGACTGCTGTGGATATAAGCTATGAAGTTTTCACAAAATGCACATTAGAAGTAGACAATGGTCATAAAGTGCATAGTTCTGCATGGAAATAAATTTGGAGCCCTATTCCTATGGAAATAATGGATGTAAATTCGAAGGGGGTAGATTCAGGATAGATATAAGAAAGAAATTCTTTATGGTGAGGGTGGTGAGACTCTGGAACAGGTTGCCCAGAGAGGTTGTGGATGCCCCCCTCTCTGGAGGGGCTTAAGGCCAGGCTGGACAAGGCACTGAGCAGCCTGATGTAGTGGGAAGTGTCCCTTCCTATAGCAGGGGGGTTGGAACTCAATGATCTTCAAGGTCCCTTCCAACCCAAACTATTGTATGATTCTATAAGTAATGTTTCTTCCTATTGCAATACAGAAAGAAGGGGCAGGTAGGTGCTCTCTAAAATTCACAGAGGGCTTACACTAGCACTTAACTTCCTCTGAGTATCTCTGAATTAACAATATCTTTTTACTATCTAGCAAAAAGACACAGAGAAGTTTACAGGGAGTTGTTTTTTTCATGCCTTGCCCAAATCATTTCCTTTGAGAACTGAGAAACTACTTATTACATGAAAAACCACAATGATAACAAACAGCCATGGATAGATGTGTCCTGATACACTTATCAAGAGAGAGTGCAATTCGTTTTAGCCTGAAAACTCACATAGAAATTCCTCAGTTACAAGGAAAACCTCACGTGGTTTTAAAGCTGGAAAGAACTTCCGAAAGAACTTCTCCTTCAGAGGATGAAACCACTTCAAAAGAGCACAGAAAAGCATAAGATTGAGAGTCAGAGATGACATGGAATGTCCACTATCTACAAGAAAGTCAATGAGGAACCTCCAAGGTCATGTATAAGGGGATGCATCAAGTGTGCTATAGGATAACACTTGAAACACTATTTGAATTAAATAAAGCAATTAAACTCCCCAAATACAACTTCTCATTAAAAACACCTTTCCCCACACTTTGGCACCTCTTCATGAAGGGCAAGTTTAAAAAGAGCATTCAATGTTGTCTGGATATTCAAGTCTTTATGCAGTTGACCCTTCTAAATGTTTTAATTCTTTAATATAATCTGTGGTTTCACTGAATTCAAATTCCTTATTCTGATTACTAAAAGGTAAGATCAAAATTAAAAGGTCTGGATTA
Organism: Turnix velox; assembly: GCA_013400935.1. NCBI lineage: Eukaryota > Metazoa > Chordata > Aves > Charadriiformes > Turnicidae > Turnix > Turnix velox. Next base: position 37,766 of record VZTY01035089.1, read on the forward strand.
CTTTCAAGTGCGTCCAGAGTCTCAGAAGTGTTGCAACAAAACATTGGGAAATTACAGGGGTCAGAACAAGCTTTTTCCCCCTCATATCAAAAATAGAAAAAGACAAACTGTTAACTATTGACAGTCATTAATAGCTCTGAAGCAAGAAAAACCTATCTGCAGACTGATCAGATCTGTAAGCACATTCTGCAAATAACCCAAGCTGTATGTTTGGATAAAGCTAGTTATAACTGAGGAGACTCAAATCCATGGGTCTTCCTCACAGTTTTAAGCCAGTGAAAGAGGTGGAAAACGGTAAACTACGGGTCACTAAAAGTGTAAGCACAGTCACCACAACCATTAGCATAGCAACAAAGCTGCAAACTATCACAGAATATCAGGGATTGGAAGGAACTGAAAGAGATCATCTAATCCAAACCCCCTGCCAGAGCAGGAACACCTAGACCAGGTCACACAGGAAGGCATCCAGTCAGGTTTTGAATGTCTTCAGAGAAGGAGACTCCACAAGCTCTCAGGGCAGCCCATTCCAGTGCTCTGTCACCATGTGAAAAAGTTCTTTCCCAGATTCCTCTGGAAACTCCAGTGTTCCAGCTTCCACCCATTGCCCCTTATCCTATCATTGGAGGTCACAGAAAAGAGCCTGGCTCCATCCTCCTGACACTCACTCTTTACATATTTATAAACATGAATTAGGTCCCCTCCTCACTCTCCTCTTCTCCAAGCTAAAGAGACCCAATTCCCTTCATTATCCCTTCCCCAATGCTCCAATCCCTTCATCATCTTATCAAACTGTTCGGTGAATTTTCTGCCTATATGGGAAGGATCTGATCCCACATGGGATTTAGAAGGTTCTTTACCTTCACCTGGTATATGCTCAATGAGAAGCTGTTCCTCCCCTACTTCCTCCTGAAAGGAAACCATCCTGGCTCTGGGGAGCTGATTCCCTGCCATAGCTCAGGGCTGTGCAGATAGATGCTCTCAGCAATTAGGCACCAAGACACCAACCATTTCAAAGGGATGAGATGCTTTTAAGAAAGGAAAGAGGTGATTGGGCCTTGTTGACCAAAAACCAGATCAGTAAAAACCCAGAAGAGCTTGTAGTGATTGGCTTTTTATTTGCATTTTATTGCAAGGAAACCAGATGAATGAAATGCAGCCAGACATGTTTTGACTGCACAGCAAATTTATTTAAAGCCAATATTTCTACTTTGTTCTCATATCTCACAGATAATGGCACCTCTCCTCCTTTCCTTCTCCCCATACCCTTCTTCACTAACATGCTTATGCATGACAATGATTTTCTGAAGCACAGAATTAAATCAAGCCACGTTTTAATAAAAATAAATGGAGTAGAAGGCAAACAAATCAATACAGAGGAGCATTCTTTGCAACTTTCCACAGAAATAAAACAATTAGCACATTAGCAGTCAATGTAATAACAAAATTAGCCAATTAGGATATTTAAGTGATTACCACATCAAATCAAAAGATTAGCTGAAATAAATATGGATAAGCTCTGCTGAGACAGAGAGGAGAATCTGCACTGTCCTCTTCTATGTCAGACAGTGTTTATGCAAGGAAGTAGATTTATCACCAGGCACCAAGAGTAACTTGATCTGTTACTCTCACTATACCAGCAACTTAAGGAGATACCTCAAAAGCAGATAAGATTATATTTCCCTTAATTCTTGTCTGTACCATGTTAATTGTTGCTGGAACACTCTTTGCTGCATTTTTTGCCACTAAAATTTACTGTAGAGTTATAACCAGTTTTTCAGGAATGTTACCAGCTCTGGAAGAAAAAAAAACCTAAAATGTTTAAATATTAACAGCACTCCAGTGCTTCTCTCCCAGATGGCAACACAGCTGACTGCCATTCCCTCCTCTAACACAGCACTGTTTATCCTCTGAATGTCCCCAATATAAAACCGCTTTAATCTTTTGTCGCTGTTGTAAAACTTGATCTACTGTGGGACAACATAATTAAGTGTCAACTTTTGGATATATGGTACAAAAAGGAGATAGAATAATCCAGCCTGTACATCACCAATAACTCAGTTTCAGCTTGGTGATAATGGGATTCCAGATTATTAGCTGAAAGGTGCAGTATTTTACACCCCTGGCAGCGCTGGACTGAGGTACTCCTGATGCTCTTGGTGGTTTTTTTGGTGTTTTTTCTTGCTGCTCCCCTTTTCTCACCCATTATTTTAAAAGCTTTGCAACACTCGCGCTGTATGACCATGCTGTGTAGCCAACTGGAAAGTAATCCTGCTTTGATTTCAAGGGTCTGTTAGTTCTTGTAAAAGTTATGGAGCAGTTACAGAATCTAATACAGGGTGGGTAAGGAAATTAGCAAGGGAATGGAAGAAGAGCAAGTAAAACAGTTCTTGCATATGTTTTGAACACAAATCTGGACCATCTACCTATGACTCACTGCAAACACACAGCAGATCTGAAGTGCCATCAACAAGCTGGTCTATCCTTTCTATCCCTACAATAAAGGGTGGGATCAATAAAGGGGGGCTTCAAGGAACATGTGAGAATATCTACTACTAGTTGATCATAAACATACACAACTCTAACAAAACTATGGGAAAGTGAGAGAACAAGGGGACAGAGACAAAAGAGAAAAAGAAAAACCAAGTGAGCATTAACACAGAATAAGGCATTTGTGAGCCTGGTAAAGAGAAGGCTCATGGGGAACCTCATAGTAGCTTATCAGTACCTGAAGGGGGTCTAGAGAAAGGCATGGGTAGGACTTTTGAATAGCATATGTGATGGAAGGACTAGAAATAATGGATATAAATTGGAAGAAGGGAGATTCATGCTGGAGATAAGAGAGAAGTTCTTTATGGTAAAACACTGGAAGAGGTTGCCCAGAGAGATTGTGGATACCCCCTCTCTGTAGGTTTTTAAGACCAGGCTGGACAAGGCACTGAGCAGCCTGATATGGTGGGAAATGTCCCTACCTATGGCAGGGTGTTGGAACTAGATGATCTTAAATGTCCCTTCCAACCCAAACTATTCTATGATTCTATGCTTGTTCAAGTAAGCTACTGCATGCTTTAAGCCAATAACTCAGAAACTAGGTGGTGTGCTGAAAAAGTGCTTGGCCACTAGAATAGTCACCACCTACCCAAACAAGTAAGAAGAGGGAAGAAGAAACTTGCTCCTCTGTAGACCTAATTAATTCTGTGGGTCCCAACTCTTCACAGCCCATTACAGATGGGTGAGGTTTGCCCCACTGTGGGTCCTGTGAACTCAGCAATACCAGCTGAGCAAACAGACTTTGATGTGCCAAAAAGCATCAAATACAAACCCAGATCCACATGTCCTCTCATACAGGGGATGCTGTCACAGAGAGGCAAGTCCCTGACAAATAGAGCATCTGCCACAACCTCCTCTGAAGGACTTGCCCAAACCACTACATTTCCATCATTACAGCTCTACTACCATCACCCTGTGAGAGGAAACATGCAGGCACAGACACCTTTTTATTTTTTTCTTCCATCTTAACTGGGAAGATGAATCCCTGCTCCTGAGGGCTAAACAGAGCTGTGTGAAGCAACCGTGAGGAGGTGGCATCTGTGAGGCAGTGCCATGTAAATAAGTTATACAAAGGACAGAAGGGCTTGCTTTGTTGGCACATAACCTCTATCTACAGCAGTTAACCTAATGCCTTTATTTTATTACTCACAAGATGCTGCAGTGTGTTATTTAAACACCAAACCATTATGAATATTTTTATACAACTGCTGTTTCCCCCTAGCACATATTATTTCCATTTTAGCTCACTAGTTTCCTCAGCCCAGGCTCCTTGGCATAGGTCCACGAGGGAACAACTGATAAGACTTTAAATCAACCTCCTTGTTAGTAGAAGCACACAACACCATTATCCAGCAACTTGATATTCCTGCTAAAGAGCATGGGGTCAACTCTTTGAGTTAATACCTCCTCAGAATAGCTCCTTGGCTGGCACAACAAGGGAAAATCACCTCACTATGTGGTACAGCCCAGGCTACGGGGACTTTGCATTGACCCTGGGCACAACCAGTCCTCTGACAGCAGAAGCCATATGCAGATAGCTCAACCACATATCATAGGGTCTTTACATGCACTAGTCCAAAAAGGTGTTGAGGAGAAAAGAAAGCTAACTAAGGCAGGGTAAAAAGCAGGGCAGTAGCCAGGGTGTATTTAAAAAATAAATCCAACTAGTTTAAAGAACATTAAAATACTAAATCAAAGGGAAAAATTCCTTACTACTATATGATTGTGTGGAAGAAAACCCAAAGTTAGACACCTAGAGCTACAGTAACCAGTCAGCTCCCCACATTTAGTCCACATACCGAGATGGATGATCAATGGCAAAGACACTTAAGCCCAGCAGAGCACATAACCCCAGGTTTTCATTTGAATTCTACAAGACTCAGATACAAGTCTGATCATCTGCCAGTCCTGAACAGTATTTTAAGCTTAAAAGACAATTTCATTTTGACATCAGTCTCCACTATTTAAACAATTCACATTCCACACCTTGGTGGGCTATATGTTAATAAGTTTCTAGAGAGAAGTATTTTTGTACCAATTTCTTGAGCAGTTCGCCAGCAGCAAAATAAAAAGAAACCATTCAAAAGCATCTAGTCATTCAATACCCACTCTTGAACCACTGTCTTTTGGAACAGTTAACAAGATCTAGATCAAAAAGGTGTTACACTGAAGGCAAAACACAGAAGTTTGACAGAACTGAACCAGTCTGTTCATCATCAGACCCAGTAATGAACAACACAGTTTTCTTCTCAGACAGTAATATCATAGCACTTCCACTACTTACACCAAAAATCAGACTCAATTTTCAACTGAATGAGCTGAGAACAACTTGATACGCATCAGTTGATTTATTAGTCTAGATATACTGGGTGTTTATAGAAACTCTTAAAAATGGTGCATTTATGCTCACTTCAAAACACTACTGTAGAATACTATTATTATAAATAATTACACGGCAATTTCAGCACGAGAAACACAACTATGCAGTTAGAAGAATGAGGTTTAAAGATAAAACACTTTGAGCACAGGGAAAAGAATGCTGCACCAGAGATGATGACATGGTTACAGAGTTGACAGATGCTTAATTATAGGGTTCAGACACCAGGAATTGACCATGGAACACACAAAAAGGTTGCCAGTAAGGTAAACACAAAGCCTAAAAAAAATATACAAGATACAAGTATGTCCAAAAAAAGAGAAGCATTTCTTTATCTGCAGTCAGGAACTTCAGTGCTCACAAAAGGACCGACATCTTGTTGAATCACAACAAAATCAATGACCAGTGACAAAAGATGTTTTCCTTTATTATCATGCCCAAGTCCCAGCTGGGATCACTTGAAGCATCAGAGTCTCAGCTCAATTCTCTACCAATTACTCCTTGACTTGCTGGCAGTAGCTTTGCCAGATGTCATTGGCTTAGAGGGCTCCCTGCAGGAGTTCACGTGTTCACATGTTGTGAACATGTGCCACTTGGAAACTGAGCCTGATTCATCCCCCTCTGACATCAGTCAAGCATTTACAAAAACATCTGGTACTGGAAAAAAACTAAGCAACAGTTGACTTTCTGTAGAAGCAGGTATTTATGAGATCCTGCCCTTGAAGATACCACCCTCCATTCACCTCCCACTCCCCCATCATTTAGAATCACAGAATAGTTTGGGTTGGAAGGGACCTTAAAGATCATCTAATTCCAACCCCCCTGCCAAAGGCAGAGCCACCTCCTGCTCAGTTCCTCATCCAGCCTGGCCTTAAACACATCCAGAGAGGGGGCATTCACAACCTCTCTGGGCAACCTGTGCCAGTGTTTCACTACCCTCACTATAAAGAATTTCTTTCTTGTGTCTAGCCTGAATCTACCCCCTTCCAATTTCTATCCATTATTCACCCATCCTTCTGAAAAAAACCTGAAAAATTACTACTTTCCCATGTTTTGGCAAAAGAAATAATATTTCCTACTACAAAAATAATCCAAAACCTAGAGTTCCTCAGCATAAAGGTTCTTAGAGTGGTAGTTACTGGTTTTACACTGTATTACTGAAGGGAACCACTGTGCACCAGCAGCATGGATTTCAGCACAACCTTTTGAAAACATTCACACACTCTGTCCAGCCACATCTATAAACTCCAGAACTTCAAGCCATTAGCAGAGAACACATCTGCCTGCTGTCAGGAGCAGACTTTTTATTTCTATTTCAAAACTCCAAGCACTGCAATGAAAGACAAATTTAGAGGACCAGCTGCCTCAGTGCAAAAGCAGAGCTCATTGTTCTGCTTCACACTGGAGGAACTTCTGTGGACATTTCCAGCACAGATGGACTGAAGCTAAGACCAGTTATTTTGTGAAAAGCAGAACATATCATGGCTTGAGCTAGTCCATGTCATGGAAATAATATGGCCTCAAATAAAAGGAATGATTCTCTAGATGTCTCATAGTTACAGATTGTGCCTTGCACTATGTGCTTCTACTCTGTACCTAGCCCTGCTCAATAACAAAATCATTGTTAAGAGTTAGACAACAGATGCTAAGATCCCAAAACCCATCACTGGAGCTAGAGGAATGACTATGATCTTAGATTATAATGCTGGTTTACTCTCAAAGATCCTGACTTACACAAGAGGAATGTTCCATGCGTCAAAAACAGCAAAAGCTTTTTTGAAATCTTGCCTGTTGCATGGCATAAACTGAAATCCCAAGAAGAGTTTGCAAATCCAACCATAGCAATGCATTCATAAGGAGAAAAATGTCAAGAGTCCCTAAAGCCAGAGTGATCTATTCCAATTCAGACATCATGTAAAAGCCTGCCTTTGCAAGTTCAGTGACAGCATTCTGACAGCAGTGTGGATGTAGCAGAAATTCTGCTAAGTCCTAGCATATTAAAAATGAAATAATATGTCCACATGTATGCACTTGCAGCCCAGAAGGCCAACCAAATCCTGGGCTGCATCAAGAGAAGTGTAACCAGCAGGTCAAAAAAGGTGATTTTTGTCCATCTACTCAGCTCTGGTAAGGCCCCATCTGGAGTACTGTGTCCAGTTCTGGAGCCCTCAACATAAGAAGGACGTTGAGCTGTTGGAGCAGGTCCAGAGGAGGCCACAAAGATGAACAAAGGGCTGGAGCAACTGCCTTGTGAAGACAGGCTGAAGGAGTTGGGCTTGTTCATCCTGGTGAAGAGAAGGCTCAGAGGGGACATCATAGTAGCTTCTCAATATCTGAAGGGGGCTACAGAAAGGCTGGGACAGGACTTTCTAATAGGATGTCTGATGAAAAGACTAGAAATAATGGATGCAAGTTGGAAGAAGGAAGACTCAGGCTAAATAAAAAAAAAAAAAATTCTTTACTGTGAGAGTGGCAAGACACTGGAACAGGCTGCCCAGAGAGGTTGTGGATGCTCCCTCTCTGGAGGGGTTTAAGGCCAGGCTGGACAAGGCACTGAGCAGCCTGATGTAGTGGGAGGTGTCCCTGTCTATGGCAGGGGGGATTGGAACTAGGTGATGTTTAAGACCCCTTCCAACCCGAGTCTATGTATGAGCTCTGCCCCATCCTAGGCTTCTCTTAACAAGGTCCCTGCTACCCAACAGCTGGCTTGTAAACATCACGTCAGGAACAACCCAGAGCCAAAATCACGACTTAACCATCAAAAAAAATCCTTCTAACCACACTGATATTCAATGTAAATTGCCATGCTATCATATTCTGCAATTCGAGAATTTTTTTTAAAATGGAATACTGAAGCGCTGCATGGGACTTGCCTGAAAATACGTCTCTGTCTCTTAGTTGCAGGTTTCATGAATTCAGGTATATTATCAGCAAAAAGTATAATTTGCAGGCATAAAGTAAGTACAATAGATGAATCAAATCTTTTCAATAGCAAATAATGTGAACAACAACTACAATGCTTAGGGCAAACCATGGTTAATGTTTCTGAATTCCTAATGATATGTTTATTTTTTTTTCTTCCCCCCACCAGCTACTATCTTCATAGCTTTCCTTTTTTTGAGTCAACCTTACTCATTTTGAGCAAAGAAGGATTTCATTTCAAGCACAAAGAGCCAAAAAACACCTAATCTTGCTACAAGCTTAAAAAAAAGGGTTCTTTTTTCGTTTAAAGCTAAGCATTCCAGAACTAAAATGTTAAACCACTTTCAATATTGATTTATCAATCTGTAAGTATTCAGTTTCTATTGAGTTAGATTTCTAACAGTATATTTACCAATCTCAATTTGCTTTCTGCTATAAGTAACCTACAGACAAATATATTGTGCAAAATAATTTAGAGTCCGACAAACACTGTAAAATAAACCATAATCCCTTCAGATATAAATTATGCTTTTCTCCAGTTGGAATTCAGGGAAAGATGGAAATACTTGGTTTCCCACAAACAAATGTCATGGAAGGACTAGGAATAATGGATGTAAATTGGAAAAGGGAAGATGCAGGCTAGATATAAGAAAGAAATTACTTAGGGTGGAACTAGATCATCTTTAAGGTCCCCTCCAACCCAAACTATTCTATTATTCTAAATAACTATTATCTTTGTATTTCCTCTGACTATAATGCCACCATTCACATTTTATGGTGTTATATTGTCAAACATAAAGCAAAGAACTGAAATACTGTGTTCAATTCCTTACCTGTCCTAGGAGACAAACTTCATAGGAAATTCAGGTCTACTAATTTGTTAATACAGAACCTCCAAAGAATTAAGTCTAATAAAAATAAAAATTCAACCCAAAACAAAATCTTGCTTTTTAGTGAACAAAACTTAAGTATTTCTTGCAGACATCCAAGAACATTAAGATGTCCAACTGGAGAGGTTGTGGACAGTCCCTCTCTGGACATGTTCAAGGTCAGGCTGGACATGGCACTCAACAGCCTGATCTAGTGGGAGGTGTCCCTGCCTATGAAAGGGGGTTGGAACTCGATGATCTTTAAGGTCCCTTCCAACCTGAACTATTCTATGATTCTACAGGAGATTTTCCAAGAGTATCTATCACAGAGAATGGGAGATCTTCACAAGCAACACCAACTGCATTCAGAATTTTAACAAGGATGCAAAGATGAGAATAAGGATTGTTGTAGAACACACAACCCATGAAACTTCTCAATGTGGAATTTCAAAAATGAGCTTCTCACTCTGGCAGACCCTACAGTGATGAGGAATGTGCTATTTTTGTGGTGATAGTGGTGCCAATGCAGCATCTGATGAAAGCAAAAATAATGAGAGCCAGAACATGAGGCTCAAAGGGTCTGGAGAAATTCAGACAATTGGAGGGGAAAGAAGGGAGCACCAACCTAACCCACTCCACCATGTTATTTCTTTAATTTGTTCTACCTGTCTGCTCAGATTATCCAGTGTGAATCACAAGCTACAATTACAGTGCTGGCCAAGCCATTGGATAAATTACTTTTGATGGAATTAGGAAATCTGTGCTGTAATTGGGTGTTTCTCAGTGATCAGCACAGGGCTTTGCTTGATCCCCAGGCTGAGCTGGAAAGGAGAATTTTGGCCCAGTGGGTTTTCCCATGCCAAGAAGAGATCTCTGCAGCTCCTTGAAAACTGAAAAACAAAGCTCCTTTCTCACACTATTAACTAAGCTACTTACAATGTTTCCTAGAAAACACTGCCTGCAAACATTTAGAATCTTTGCCAAAGGCTTTAAGAAGGAAAAAAGTTATCATTTTAAGAGGAATGGAAGACTACAGACTTCCAGAACCCATGGAGGGTAAAGATGCTCATCAACCTGTGGGTACCCAGGAGGCCAGAAGCAGAGGGTGAGCATGACCCCCACGCCACTGCAGGTTGTTCGCATCCTGTCACAGCTTTCCCTACTACAGGAAACTAGTCCATCCAGGAAATCAGGATGTTTTATCCAGCCAGTTAATCACAAATTTTAGAGAAATATGCTTCACCAAAACACATCTGAGCTCCCACAGGCCAGAGCAGAGTTTTTCCCCATAGAGCAAGCAATACTGCCATGCTATATAAAGTGAGCAGATCCATCCTATCATGCAAACAGATAGACTTTTTTCTTCACTATTAGAATGATATTAGAGACAGGAGCAGGGGGAAGACAACACAATTTCAGGTGCACAGAGCCTGCAAGTGGACTCTTGAGTTTTTGCGAGTGATTTGCAGCAGATCTCCTGAAGGAACAGAAACTAATGAGAAAAACAAAGTCTTCTAATCTGTCTTCGCTTGCAAATTCTTTCCTATAATCCCCTGCCTTTGTTTCCTCCTGGAAGGCTGTTCACTAAATTTACATTTCAGAGTCTCCCCAAACATTCCGCTGCTACTGACACAACATATAATCACCCTACCTGAGCCTCCTACCTATAAATAAACAAAACGATTGCCAGCTTTTTTTGTGTGCCTTTGAAAAACGCGATTAAATATTGAGAACATTCAAATATTTAACAATACACTCAGCCCGAAGAGCATGAAACCTGGAAATTTGCTTTTCCAAATGGGAGTGTCATCCCTTTCAAGTAAATAGGATGGCGAAGAGCTACAATTGGATTTTAGTATCTTAAATTATATTTACAGAGTGAAGAGGAAGCAGTAGGACAATAACTTTAGCTACTGGAGAAGCATTAAGAACAAGATCTGCTGTGAGCAGATACTATAAGAAATAAGTTTAAAAAGGGAGCAGCCCCGAAGGTGAAAATAAAAAACTCACCGTTTATCAGTTATGAAGTTCAGGGTTTGTTAGAAGGGTGGAGAAGAGCACATAAAACAAGATAGCAACATTGACATGCACAGGGGATAAAAAGCAGCAAGGTGTTCTGATATTAAAGCATGAGCTAAATACTGCTATTAAATTCCATCACCTTGTCTCAAATTGAAGAGCTCTGAACACAGCAGTACACAACAGAGCTACGCATCAGTTAAGGAACCGAGTTATTTTTCTACGTATAAATACTCAAAGAAAAATTAACCCATCTAGTCAAATCCCAACTAAAGAGGTGCAAAGAAGACAGTTTTCACTCTGCTGGTCTCCTTGCAGAGACAGGTCACTGAACACATCCATCCCCTAAGCCCCGCAGGGGCTGTCTGAAAACACAGACCGGAGAAAGACCTCCTCAAAATAGCGACGCTCAGCAAACAGCTCATGTCCTTTTGTCTCCCCTATGCTTCAGCATCAGGGTTTAAAAAGAAGAGCAAGATACAGAAGAAAAAAATTTAAAAAAAAAAAATCACATTTCTCTATTTCTCCACATTGCAAAGGCATTGCAGAGCTGCGTTTGAAATTCTTTCTGACCTGAGACACATTTAAGATTGAGGGGGCTGGAAGAGGTCACGGAGATGAAGTCCATATAACCCTTTCAATCATAAAGATGAAAAGGATGAATTTTTAAACTTAAACCATGCCAAAAAACGAAAAAAAATTTAAAAAAAGTACTTCTTCCTCTGACTATTAATTTTCTACATGCCTTGTTTAGGACTTTTTTTGAAAGACAGTTACCAACTAGGGCCAGACAGAAGTTTTGCAGACTTAGGTCAGTGACTTTTGATGGGCCACAAGTTACTTCACCTTCTGGGACACACAACTAACTACAGTGACAGTATCTTTTTTGGCATCTAAGTGTCTCTGTATAAGAGCCACTCAAAATAAAGCTATTGATTAAAATGATAGAAGATAATTATCATTTAAAGTTGACATATTAATAGAAAGTATTAACTTCAACAAGGTGGAGAAATTATGGAGGAAAGCTCGTGTTATTTTAAATATATTGTTCTCACAGAAACATTCAACATACATTACAGATTCTTTTTGTTGGGAAGAAGGGAGAATAAACATTAAATTTAAGAGCAGCAAGGCCTGCTGGGTTTGTGCCACAGCTCCATGGTTAAACCATTTAAATCTTTATGAGAACTGGCATTAGCAGCAGCTTTTGATTAATAGCCTAATGAATACACTGGTACTGTCTAGTATTCTGGTTTTAATCAAAAGGTGATTCTTCTCCCAGACCACAAACTTGAGGATACATCTATGTTTGAATATCAGGGCTGGTGATCACAGCAACTTGAAACCAGATTAGACAGCACCATAAGCTTAGAGGGAGAAGAAAAAAAGAAAAAAAGAATATTAATGGGATTTACGTCAGTATTTCTCACAACAGTTTCAATTAAGAGTATGCAACAGTGATACCATCAAACTAAAAATTAGTTCTGCGTGACTGAAACGAAGCCCTATTGCACTGACTGTATTTATACTCAATTATTGAGCACTGACCCCTGACTTTCTGAGAAGGCAGGCAGCCAAAAAGTTGCATTAAAGCATAGCTTGAAATCCAGCCAGTTTCCAGAATTCTCCTGAAAGGGAATGAACTCTGAGTTGGGCAGAATTAGATTAATTTGATGACATTCTTTTCACCCATATTCATTAACTGTGGCCCTTATTCCTCCTGGAAGATCATGTTCTGACTTGCCAGTGCTACTCACATTCTGCTTTTGCTGCTCATAATAAGTGGAAAACAAAAACAGTTTGAATCACTGCACCCACTGCATTACTCAACATTTACCTCTTTCTTCCTCCCCAGAACCAAGGGATTTTCTTGCAGGCTCACAGTTTGCTTTCAATTGAGCAGGTTATTCTAAGGTAGAAAAAAGCCACGAGTACAGTAGCCATTTTTATCACTCCAAAGGTGTGATTCAGGAGCAGGCACAGCATGAATCCAGCAAAGATTTGACACACAAAGCATACACTCTTTGTCACTGTCACCCTGACAATTCACACATGAACTAGGGCTTTAACTCGGACATAATTAACATCAATGTGTCCAAGGTTTATAATTTAGCTCTTACAATATAAAAAAACATCTTAGACTCAGGAAAAACACAGGTTGCATATCCTGTCAAAGCACATCCTACATTTAACCACCATTAAGGTTTACAAAGCCTAAAAAGAAACTTGGTTGCTTTTTTCAAAGCCTTCTATAGCTCTGACATGTTTCACCTTGAAATGTTTCAGGTTCTTGTTAGTCAGAAATAAACTATTTCTGGTAGTAGTAACTATTTCAAGATCACAAACATTGAGAAAATAAAGTTCTATAACTGCTACAAAGCATGGAAACATGCTGAATCTAATACTTCTGAAGACAAGGGCTTGAATTACCATCAGAATTACATGTCTGTGCAGTATTTATATTTAATTCTCACACTGAACCTAAGGAAGTTTGCATTTAATGACAATTATCAACTAAAATCAGTGTGAACATTAGAATATTTACAACATAACCAGATTCTGGTGTTTTGGGTTGGGTTTTTTTCCCCTATAAATCCTCGCTTTTTTTGAAAAGGAACGGCAAACTACTCATATCTGGAAGACTCATGAAAATATTCTAGCATATTAATATCCAATAAGCACAGAAGTAATTTTTAATACAATTTAGTGACTTAGTTTATAAATATGATTATGATATTAACAAAAAACCTAAATAAGAATTCAGGCCACAATCATGCAAACCTGTCTCATCCAAAACCATATCACAATGTATCAGAACATAGGAGAAAGGCTATAAATGCATATAAATACATAAAGCCTGATGCTTGCCTCAACACATGCATTCACACCAACACCTATTTATTGTGAAGATAAAAACTTCACTTCCCAAAAGCCTGGTTGCATGCAACCGAGCAAACATAATGCCAGAATTCCCCACCAAATGTTTCAAGTTAAAGTTTTGCACAAACAGCAATAAAACATCAGGCTGCCAAAGCTTCTGAGCTGTGACTGCAGGTGCCCAGGGCACTGGGAGGATTTAACAATTGCAGGTGAAACCTTCACTGGGCTTTGAGGGTGATGACAGTGTTCTACCTGGCCAGAGGCAACTGAGCCTCAGTAAAACATCCTCCTTTGATGCAAGGCTCTATTTGGGGCCATAAATCTGCAGATTCAATGGGATAAGTAAGCTAAAAGCTTTGTGATGGAGAGAGCTCCGAGTGGCTGGAGGCTACCAGTTAAATTGGGACCATGAAGAATGCAGGGATGCCACATCCAAAATGAGAACAGGATATCTCTCTCCTCCTTCCCCGTGATTTTCACACGGATATGGGCAATCTGCTGTGTTTTGCACAGGATTTTGGGCACAAGCCTTACTATTTCTGTACTTGATTAAGGTACAGAATAGCCAGATTTGTGTCTCTGCAGTGGGGTCAGCTGTAGGAGACCCCCAAAGTTACTAACACCAGCTACACAGGAGCTGCCTCCAGACAACACACAAGCAAGTAAGAAACTGTATGCACCACCTACCCTGAAAAAGAAATAGAAATATTTCTAGAAACTTCCTTAGTCATTAATGTTTGTGAAATCCTGATTTTCTGAGCTCTTCCAAGCTAAAACCACAAGAATAGCCCAAGACTTTGGAGCTAAGATTTGAAGGCTCTTTCTACAATGAATGTGGAAATTACTCAAACTTGAATTATCCTTTTTTTGTCTGTTTATTATTTCAAGTCACTCTAAGACAGCAATTGGCCTGGCATCAAAAAATAGCATGGCTACAGCTACTTTCTTCTCATTTCTTCTCATAGTAACTTATCAGTACCTCAGGGGGTCCTACAGAAAGGCAGGGGAAGGCATTTTTAACATAATATCGGATGGGAGGACTAGAAACAATGGATATAAATTAGAGGGGGATAGATTTAGTCTATACACAAGAAAGAAATTCTTTACAGTGAGGATGGTGAAATACTGGAACAGATTGCCCAGGGAGGTTGTGGATGCCCCATCTCTGGAGGTGTTCAAGACTAGGCTGGACAGGGCACTGGGCAGCCTGGTCTAGTAGGAGGTGTCCCTGCCTATGGCAGGGGGGTTGGAACTCGATGATCTTTAAGGTCCCTTCCAACCCAAACTATTCTATGATTCTAAGATTTAACTTGTATCATTGAAGATTCAACTGAACAGCAGCCTGCCCTGCCCTTGCAATACAGGAAGAGTCTGAAATACCTCTCTTTCCCCAAATTTGAGAAAATTCTTGCTGAAATAAGGCCAAAGAAAGTTTCCTTGATAGTCCCTGAACTTGACTTTGCAACAGGGAAGAGCAAATTTGAAGCACAGAGCACGTGGGCAAAGCAAGTCCCTCTATCAGAGTCCCCAGGGGGTGGGTTACATCCAAATCAAGCATCTGTTAGCAGAAGCAACTTTCACCCAGCCAGCTTCAAAATGGAAACACCCACTTAAATTATGCTACTGGCAAATGTTCTAATATATTTTCTTGTGTTACAAACCAGATTCATTTATCCTATTAGTGTTGACCCAGCTTTTTTCTTTAACGCATGTCAGCAGAAAATAAATCTTTTCCTGTGAGCATGGTACAGAGGCAATATCAGAACAGTTACAACTGCATTATTAATAATTACATAAGTCTTATTAAATCTTTTTAATTGCATATTATCTTACTCAACAAAATGTAGAGGTATCTCAACAGCAGACACAGCTATCCCTGTTAACCTTATGCCTCATTGGTGTCTGGTTTGTATCTTCTTCCCCATCTGCTTTTTGTTCCCATGAAATAAAGCAGATGTTGACCATAAAGGTTAAATCTTCTTAGCCAAAATACAGAAGCCAATCAAGTCAAGTCCTTTCTCCCTCCCTCCCTCCTCATCCCAATCCCCTGACAACAATAGTCACAGGTGAAGTCCATATGTTTAAAATGCCAGATGCAAGTCCAAATTACTCCTGGTTACCGTGATGGAGTTTGCTCATGCATTTTTTTCTTCAACATGAAGACATCTATGCCCCCTTTTTCTAGGCAGAATTTATTCTAATACATATATATGGAAGAGGAAGGGAAATGAGAAGATGCCAGACTTTTTTGGAGACTTCCACTGCAATCTTTGAAGAGACTATTTTTGATCTCCTGTTACCATCGTATCTTGTTACACTTGTCACATCCTATTCAGTGACATCAGGTTGTGTTCAGCTAGGAGGCAAAACAGTGCTGATAAAGAATTCAGCTGCATTCTTAAAAAGATAAAACTCCTCCAAATTTGGCTCAGACTGGACATCAAGACAGTTTTCCTGAGATAAGTGGACATCCATGACTCTTATACAACTATCACAAGTCTTGCATCCAAAGATTATTGCCCAAAATAATCCAAAAATTGAGGGTTATAGCTTTCCTTGAGCATATTTTCTAGATTTTGTGAGGTTTCTAAACGGTTTCAGACTATTAAAACACAAAGATATGCACACCAAGCCATTCCAAAGGTTAAATCTAAATATTCAAGTCCTAAATTGCCTGTGCAAAATCAGAAGCTGTGTAACACGACAGAGACAAATTAAAGAAACCAAAAAGAGTGTAACCACCACACATTTTTGCCATGCATGTCAGCTAAACCTCTCTCCAATTTGCCCCAAGTGACATGTAAATTACCATGTAACATCCTTTTGACCACTGATATGTTGTAATTTCATCAAACAGGCATACAAATCCAATAGCCTCCAGACTTTCTCAGTATTGATGAAAAAAGCCTTTGTTTCCAGGCACACATATATAGTATTAACTTATTAGTATTAATAGCACAACATACAAGTGACAGTTGATTCTCAGAAAAGCTTAGATCTCTCAAAACCCTCAATTTTCTTTAAAGCTTTAAAGCCCCTGTGCTCTGTGGAGACATTGATAAGGAAAATGCTTTGCCTGTGAGGCTAAGCCCTCCATAGGCACCAATTAGCAGCAACTGACAGACCTGAAATACTGAGAAGCCCAAGACAGGCATTTTCTTTTTCTTTTCAGCCAGTCTTGGGGTTGAATTTTAACTTCTTTCAATGTCACTTTTCAGGGAGGGTGGTAGGTGGTATCTGCCATAAATGATGTATTAGTAGACCCCAGGCAGTGCTGACCCATCAGCTGGGTCCAACTAAAAAGTAACAGCCATGTGTTTGAAGGTTTCAGATACAGGCGACAAACAGTTTGAACCCACCACCAGGAAAAGATGAATCTATATCTATCTGTAAAGGTGATCACTATCAACAGAGAAAGACAAAATCATGCTGCAAGCAGAAAGCATTTTTCTTGTTACACTTCCAGGGAGTCTGGGTTGAAGAGGTCTTCTTAATATCAAGAAAGCAATCCAAAACCCATACAATTGAAGAACAACAATTAAACAAACCACCCCCTACCAACACCCTATAAAACACCACACAAATCTAAGCACTTGTATAGACACAAGCCAAAAGCTAACATAATTGATTTAATACAAAGCAGGGCAGGGGGGTTGGAACTAGATCATCTTTAAGGTCCCATTCAACCCAACCTGAACTATTCTATGCTT
Source organism: Turnix velox (assembly GCA_013400935.1). Classification (NCBI taxonomy): domain Eukaryota; kingdom Metazoa; phylum Chordata; class Aves; order Charadriiformes; family Turnicidae; genus Turnix; species Turnix velox. The sequence goes on from VZTY01035089.1 coordinate 55,090, forward strand.
CTATATGGGGAGCAACAGACTACAGATCTCAGTCTTTCTATTCATACTCTCCAGCTCCATTTCCTGGAAGAAAAGGAGGGTTGAAGGCACTGATCCTAACCTGTGGTACAGCCTAATAAGCCATATTACCCAGCCATCCCAGCTGGTGAGCTCACACCCTCCTCCACACTCTCCCATGATCCTCCACATCCTCATTCACTGCACACCCTGCAACTGAAAGTCCTTTCACTGCCTGCCCCAGCTGGCCTCTCTCTTTAGAATCCCCAAAACATTCACCCCCTCCCACCTCCCCAAGAAGAGTGGTTAATCCTCCACTTGCAGGACTGCAGTCTCTCCTCAGAGAAACAGCAAAGCTTCTACCAGCTCAAATGTTATGACACAATTGTCTCATTTCCCATTTGCTCAAAGCTGACTTTCACAGGTCCCAAGTACGTGATCTAATTGGAAATTTTCATTAAAGATCAAGTTTCACTGGGGCTGAATCATTCCATAGACACATTTTTTTCCCCACCACCAAACTAGCTTTCAAGATACCTAGGGTATTGAAGTCAACAGGTCAGCAGCTAAGACAGGAGGACTGGACTCCATTGTAGACCTGGTCCAATTTTGCAACTTGTGATGAAAAAGCTTGCCCTGTTTGCCACACATAGAATCATAGACTAGTTTGGGATGGAAAGGACCTTAAAGATCATCTAGTTCCAACTCCCCTGTCATAGGCAGGGACACCTTGCACTACATCAGGTTGCTCAGTGCCTTGTCCAGCCTGGCCTTAAACACCTCCACAGAGGGGACATCCACAACCTCTCCGGGCAACCTGTTCCAGTGATTTACTACCCTCACCCTAAAGAATTTCTTTCTTATATCTAGCGTGAATCTCCCCTCTTCCAATTTACATCCATTATTCCCTGTCCTACCATCACATATCCTATTAAAAAGTCCTACCCCCGCCTCTCTGTAGGCCCCCTTCAGGTATTGAGAAGCAACTATGAGGTCCTCTCTGAGCCTTCTCTTCACCAAGCTGAGCAACCCCAACTCCTTCAGCCTGTCTTCATCAGGCAGTTACTTCATCATCTTCATGGCCCTCTTCTGGTCCCTCTCCAACAGCTCAATGTCCTTCTTCTGTTGAGGGCTCCAAAACTGGACAGAATACTCCAGGCGGAGCCTCACCAGAGCCCAGTAGAGGGGCAAAAATCACCTCTCTTGACCTGCTGGTTACACTTCTCTTGATGCACATCAGACACCTGGATTTTTATTTCCCAGCTCAGTAACGTAACAGTCCATGTGTAGGGCTTATACATCTGCACACAAAGAGACTTCTGTGGTTCACTGGAGGATGAAAGCCAATTGTGAAAACTGGAGGAGCACTGCAAGGAATTCTCCTCTGGTGCCGAATTTTGTGGAGCACCTTAGACTCCAGGTGTATTGCTTTACAGTCAGAAGGGTTACATTACCATCTCCTGTGACCTCCTGCACGATGCAGGTCACAGCACTTCTCCCTGCCAAGCCTCTCTGTCTAGCCCAACTACTTGTGACTGCAATAGAGCATAAGAAGTGATTTAAATGCTTGAAGTGATGGACAGTTTCACCACATCCATTGGCAAGTTGTTCCAAGGACTAATTACCTGCCCTTAAAAATATGTCTTGCATTTCCTGTTTGATCTTTGCTGACTTCAACTTAGAGCTGCTTGATCTCATGTTTTCGCCTGCTGGCTTAAAGACTCCTTTGCTCCAGACATCTTATCCCTCAGTGAGTACTTACAGACCATGATTAAATAGCCACTTAACCTTCTCTTCAGTAAGGTGAGTCCTGTGAGAGCAGATGGTGCTGAGCACCTCTAAAAATTAGCACCACAGCTATTTACACCTGTAAATTGCCAGCCCATTGTTTCATAAAGGCTGGTTATGGAGAGCTGCTGGCACCATCATCAGAAATTACAGGTGCTGAGCATGATCTGGTATTTGTTTTTCATACCCCAGCTCCTAAAAGCAAAGGACACAGTCTCCTCTATCAGCTAGCCCTGACCAAAGACAGAAAGAACCAACCTCTGCCATAAAATACATGTATGAGATAGGGCAAAGCCAGACAAATGCTGTAGTCAGATGAAGAACTCCTTTAGTTCAACCTCTTCTCTGAAAACCCACAAAGGATGGACATCAATATAGGTGTGTCTAACACTGATCATGCAATTAACACAAATTGTGTGGCTTTTTCAAACTACAATTTATCAGAGAAACAAAAGAAAGGTTGTATGGGGAATTTCACACATACCTTTCCCACTGCATACAATTTTGACTATGAGCCAACAACTTTATCTCATAAATAAGAGTCTCAATGAGCTGCCTTTGAGCTCTCCCTATCAGGCAGTGTGACTGCATGGGGGCAATCTCCCCTTGAGCAGGGACATCTCTCAGGGCTTCTCTTCAAAGAAACAAACCCTTTAACCAACAGCAGATATTTGCTATGCGATGTGGCTCACAACCCGCAAAGATGCGTTTTCATTTTGCTTGGGTAACACTGATAGCACAGTGGATTGATTGGAACTACCTACTCTGGGACTAAGTTTGGATCCAGCCACACTAAAACTCCTCCCTGAGAAGAAGTTTAGAAAGCAAGAGGGTCTATTTTGCACCTCATGACTTGACTAGAAAGCCTCCCTTACCCTTTGCATCACTAATCTTTCTGTTAATCATTCTCAACTCATTCTAACTCAGTTTTCCATTGTACGTTTCCCCATACAGCAATGCACAGAGCACACCTTGCCATCAAAATTTAAGTCACACTTTTGCAACATCCTATTAAAACCACTTCACAATTATTTTTTGTAATTGGGATGGGGATTGCAAGTGTCAGACACAAGAAAAGCACACATACAAGTTCTTTTGTTACTGGTGCTGGCCCATACACATTTTGTAGCTTTAAGTTATTCCCAATTAAGACCTCAAAAGAGGAATAAGTAGATGACTGAGGAAAACATTTCCATTCACACAGTACTAGGAAGATGATCACTTTATTAGGTAGGGGGAAATACCACGAGTTCCTTAATGCACAGGGACAGAAACTGGGGAAATTTTGGGGGTATCAGGACATACAGCTTTGCACCACATGGAAGAAGCAACTTCCCAGTCACAGCAAACCAGTTTTGAAAGACTTTAGTCAATTAAGAAAAAATAAAAATACCAGATTAAGACCCTATTTTTATTTCTTTGTAGAATATGAGACTAGAGCTTGCAGTTTGCTGACTAGCATTCAGGTAATCAAGGAAAGAACATCAGTATTGAAAAGAGAACTCATCACCTTAAAAAGAGAACTTCCCTTCTGCCCCTGCCTTGTAAACATCCAATAACCAAGGGCACAGAAAGGACATAAAATGTGAGAATAAGGTCCACGTTATTCTCATAATTGATAGTTTCACTTCTAATCTGAAAGAAACAATCTTTCCACATCCAGTGAAAGGAGAAAGAGGGCTGCAGGTTATTAAACCCCCTTCCCCAAAAAGGCATGCATAAATGAAAGGACCAAACAAGACCACAAGACAGAGAAGAGGCAGAGGCAGAAAATGTGATGATTAAGGAGGGGGGAAGCTATAGGCCTGTGAAATACACTCCAGATTTCCTGCAAGTAAACATCAATTGAATGTGAAGCCACTGAAGTATAATTACCTCCTTGTCAATCCTGACATTAACATTTTCCTAACTCTTCAATGACAATCACTTCTTTCAACACAGCTTAATAACAATTCATTTACTTATCCTTCCACGGGTGTGTAGGATTGTCAAAAACATCACATTCTCACAGCAAAATTAAAAAGCTATGATCAGATCTAGCTACTGAAACTAAAATGGATTTCTGAAGAGCTGGAATTTTTCAGAGGATGCTTTATGATTTTTCCCCAACCCCAAGCAGAGGAACTACTTTTTTTTAAAAAAATTACTTCATTCCTTGAAAGGCAGAGGTCACTATGGACAAACAAGGCCATAAGACCCCTCCCCTGAATTTAATTTCAAGCAGATTAGGAAGTACTTCTCTCATACATGGGAACAAGAAGAATACAAAACAATCCAGTTATTGTCCTGGTCTCTAGCACTGACAAGTTGTGTGTCTTTGGCAAGTCACTTAGCATACACCTGTTTATTTTGCCAATAAACGAAGCACCTTCCACAAAATACCAGCAGAAGCAAGGAAAGAAAAACCTTATTTTCTGCATTTATGTGGCATTAAATCCTACTGATTGGGTCCCATGAGCAATAAGGTGTAACAGTTGCTGATGCTTTCTATGGTCCTTCTGAGTTATGACAAACATGATTAAAGCAAATTGCTTCCAAGATAAACATCACATTCTAAGGTATAGCACAGTTCTGCAACCTGCTCTCCCCTTCTCCACTCTTTACTGAGTGGTTGAAATAAAGTTCTAGTCCTTCTAACAAAGTATCTTCAAAATGCAAACCAAATGGAAAGACCACATAAGACTGAGGTGGCTTTTTCCAAATGCAAAAATTAGCCTTAATTTCAAAATTATTTAATCTGCAGCCAGCTCTCTCTCGCCTTGGACAAATGCTCTTGTTGGAGTCAACAGCAAAACTCTCATTGACTCCAGCAACAACCATAAAAGCTCCTGTATTCACAAGGCACAGAAGCATATTTGATCACAGAAGATGATTACTAACCATGGAGCTGCCTCACTTGGATGCAAAAGAAGGGCTGAAGCAAGTAACAAAATAAAACAGAAGATATATGGGACAGTAAGTATCTAAGCTTCTTTTTGTGATCATGAGCTCAGAAAGCAAGTTTGTATGAAGTCAGAATACAAACATACAAACTGTGCCTTAAAAAAAAAAGTGCTGTTATCTGAACAATATCTGGTCCTTGGTCCATGAATTTGTCATACACAGCCCCTTTACTCCAGCAGCAGCATAAGGACCTAGGACAAATCATGATCTCATTATAATTATTGCACTCTCAATTCTATCAAGTCTCAGGTGGCATATTTAGACCCTTAATGAACAACGGGCAGTATAGCCAGAGAAATACTAAAACACCTAGTCAGCTCTCAATGGACATCTCTGCCAGTGGTTTATCAGAAAAAAAACAACCCAATCTTCGTTCTTTCTGCTAAACAGGCCCCTGAAGGCTCATATAAGAGGCTACTCATGTTAAAACCTTAACAAGTTTCTGGAGAATTGCAGGGACAAATCACTAGAAGTAACCTGTCCTCATATGCTGAAAAAAACCAAAACCCAACCTCTTCAGAAACCCTTTCAGGTGATTTGTGCTCTAGACAGGGCTCCAGTGCACTGACACAGAACTTGCTTGCCATAGAAATGGACCCAATTATCAAGAATATCCAGCAATCATCAGTACTCAGCATATTTTAAAAACACAATATTGTACTGTTGAGGAAAAAAAGCTTTCAATAAGTCTCATGATTTCTCTGCGTCTTTCATTTATAAGACCTAAAATAATAATGCAAATTAATGAAATCCTTCTGTTGTGTGTGGAGGTGTCCCTGCCTGTGGCAGGGGGCTTGGAACTACATGGTCTTTAAGGTCCCTTCCAACCCAAACTATTCTATGAGTCTATAACCTCAATTTTGGTCTTGCAAAGAACACAGAGGGAGTAAAGATTTCATTTCTGTGGAGAGAGAGAGAGAAACAGTTAAATACTAACCAAAAGAAATTTAAAATGTTAGGCTCTATCAAAGACCTGTAGCCAGTTCTCTCTCACCTTGGACTCTTGCTCTTGATGGAGTCAACAGCAAAACTCCCATTGACTCAAGCAACAACAAGGTCACAGGCCTTCTGTGCTGCTGACTGGGTGATAGCATGGTCATAGGCCCTGAATTTAAAGAAGAAAGAAATCAATGAAAGCAGCCTACAGCTGTCTGATTGCATCTCCCCAGCTACCTACAGGCTCACACTGGGATTTTTAGGAGGGTTTTTTTTGCTTTCTAGACAAAGGGTTCATGTGAGAGTAGATCATATGTTTAGCTTTATCTGGACACTCAAAGGGGTTGTAAGCAAAGCACCACTGAGACAGGCACAACTTGCCAGTCTGGCTGTCCCAGTGATGAGGGCTGTTCCTTGTATATTAAATAAAACCCACTGTGAACATGCAAGCAAATATAATGCTCTCTTTTATGGAGCAGCTAATGTCAACAGTGGTGCCCCTGCACCACATGATTTCATACATCAGTGAAATGCAGCCCAAATACTTCCGACATCACACAGAAGTAGCACAAAAAAAATCAGACCAGATGACTACAGTGACTTCAGTATCTGCTTCCACTCACACAAAACTAAGCACAAAGCTTGCCCTCAATATGTCCAAATACACAAGTACCTTGTCTTTTAAAAGAAAAAAAAGAAAGAAATAAAGGTCATCTGCATAAGCATGGATAGAGAAAAAGCTGGTCCTCTCATAATAAATATACAAGTATTACATTCCCATACACACAAATGTGTTTTTATGGGGATTTTAATCTTCTGCCTTAGAGAAATGAATTTAATTTATGGAAATTTCTTCTGTACAAACGCTTTTAAAAATACCTCATTACATTTAGTGCTTCCTTTGCCTGGCATTAAAAGTAAACATTGTAAAGCAAGTAAAACCAACAGCATAAGAACGCTACTGACTACCATCTAGAGAAACAAATTACTCTTTTATATTGCCAGCATCAACTACCTCTCAACTAAAAAAATACAACAGCTTAACAAATGAGTAAACAAATGTGTTTTTACTAAGTTTTAAGGGTGTGGTGTAAACTTTTCACTGGGATTTTAGAGCCACCAGCTTCATAAGCAGCATTTTGTCTACTTCCTTCCCTTCATGTAAGCTTTTTTGCCTCTCAGCTTTAAGCAAAGAGGCTGATATTGTCTTTAGCTCCATCTAAAGCCAAAAACCAAAGTCCATTCTACTTCCTGGGATGGCTGTGAACAATGTTTGCAGCAAGGAAATCCACCCACGCACATTACAGGTGACCTTGGAAGCATCAGTTCATTGACTGCACTTCTGGCAGCCCAGAGCTGGATCATCAAAAATCCTCCTGAACACAGAAACACAGGCAGTGCTGGCAGTGGGACAGCAATCCAATACACTCAGCAAAGCAAGGGGCAGTGAAAGAAAAGGAAAACAAGCTTCTGAGTACAATCAGCAACAGCCAATCATCTCATGTTTAGCTCTACAAACCAGCAAAAACATCTGTCTGCTGGACTTTTTCCTTTCCAAGAAAACCTTCCTATAAATACAGGTATAAATAGAATTCTATAAGTCATGACAGATGGCAGAGGGTAGCCTCGCAGAAACGTATTGGCTTACCAAGAATTTTTGGCCCCCTAAAAAGTGTCTTTTTTTTCTAACACCACCATTCTTACAGCCTTAAAAATATGACAATGCTTATATCAATGTTTACAAAATATAATCCCTTAGCCAAACTTAAGTGACTTGGAAAACACTAACAGCACAAGCTAGCCACATTAAAGGCAGCAATTAGAATTCTAAATAAGCAGTTACAGAAGCAATTTGGGAAAAGTCTATCATGTTGGGATGCACTAAGAATATAATCCTTTAACTAATTAGAAACAACACATTTGATTCTTTTGCCAAGCTATTAATTTAATGTTAATCATCCAAGTAGCAAGCTGTTTGCATTTTTTTGTCAAAAATGGTAATTTATTGCCCAAAACTACACAAATTCCATATTAGCAATCCTCAAAAAAAAAAAAAAAAAACAAAACTTTGAACTTTCCATCAAACTCTGTCTACAGAGGAGTGATGAGGCAAATTACACAGCAGTAATTTAACAATCAATCCCTGTCATTTCAGGATGACAGTACTATTTGGAAAAAAAAAGGCAAAAAGGAAAATGGATTAAAGTGCTAAAATAAAGACATTTTGTTCATCTGAATAAAACATTTATAACTCTGGTCTCAGAGGTTATTTCATTTGCAGCCAGTTTGATTTGCCACTCATCTTCCTTTGGGAATCATTCCGTTTCAACTGCATTAAGACATGATTTATTTGCATAAGCCAACAAAGAGTTATTCTTTACTCAAGAAAGAGAATGACATTACTGTACAAATGAAAGAAAATGTTAACAACTCTTCAAAATTCCCCTAGATGACTAAAGGAATCATGGCACACATCACCAAATAATTAGTGCCACTGTGGCACATACTACATTTTAAGCATAAGTAATTTTAGAATTATTTTATCTTTGGGAGCATGTTTCAGGCTACATGCAGAAATTATATTCCCTCATTTAAGTTTTTTTATATAAGGAAATAAGTAGCATCCCTACATATTAATTTTGTCATCCATTTTAAGACAAAGCCAAGCTGAAGATGGTCTTTAGTATTATTATGTCATTTCTTTAGTATTATTATGTCATTCCTTATTTTTGGAGGCAAAGTTGCATCACAGCAAGGCACAAAATTTATAGTTTTCACAAATCCTCTGTTGCCATGCCTCCTGTCTGTGGATGTCACTATTGCACTTTGTAATTAGAAATATTAAGGGTGACATTCCAACTCTGGTGGTAGAAAATCCTTCCACAGCAGCCCCCAGAGCAGACCTGGAAGCTCTCACAGCCAGCACTGGCCACAACCAGCAGGGCTAACCCATACTGGGAACATCATGTAATCTCCCCATGCCAGATAGGCTCTTTAAGTCAATTAAATAAAACCATCAACCCAGATTCTTCTTCTCTTCTTCCTCTCACCTCCCTACTCTTAAAAATATCTTCATGAGCTCCAGTTCCATGCATTTCACTCTTCCAGCTTACAACTCCATCTTGCAACTTCACAGCTGGAGCAGTTTGACCATTTCCTTTACCATGGTGCCATCCATTCCCCTAACTATACACATCCCACAGCCCACCAAAAAAACCCTCTTCTAACCAAACCAGCTCTCAGCAGCTGCAGAATGGCAGCTTCTCCAGCATATATATCAAGATCATGCAGGGAACCAGCTCCAAAACCAAAAAGGTCATGACAGTGCAATTAATTAGAGCCCTCACATGCTCAGAACAGAGACCAAATCAAAACACAGACACCCTCCAGATTACAAGCTTCTACTCAATAAATGTAGTAATCATTCAAGGGAGAGAGGAGGACTAGAAAAAAGTTGCAGCAATACTTAATTGTTAGAAGCTGAGATCAGCTCCTTGACCTCACAGGGAATTCTATTAGTGTGACATGGTGCAACACAGGACTACTTATCCTCAAGCAATAACTGAAACCCTTCAATTTCTAAAGGTGATGGGTATTCTTTTTCAATTGCCTGTACCACTCAGACTCACGTTCCTTTCCTAGTAAGCCCAAGTAATTGGGCTCCTGCTTTCAAGAAGGATTTCTTTAAGGTATAAACCTCAAGGTAATACTCCCTTACTTTTAGATCTCTGACCAAAGAGGTATCAATGCTGGTTTTCTTCAGGTTTCATCAGAAAAAGACTATCAGCCACCCATTATTTTCTCTAGGGCCATTTTCTACACTGGAGAACAAAACTTTTCTATTGTTTCCCCTCCCTCACTAGGCCTCATTAAAATAAAAAGTGGGAGACAGTAAGAAAAAAGAACTTTGCCTAAAAAATATTAAAAAAAAAAAAGCTCAACTGCTTTACAAGTAAGAATAAAAAAAAGACAGGGAAAGAAAAAGGGGTGGTCCCTTCCCATCCATTCCATGAATATTAAGAGTCACAGTTGCTACCTTCTAACTCACCCAGGGCACAAAACTAAACAATTACACAGAGACATATGTTGATGGTAATAAAACAATCACTTGCATTCTGTGCTTATTTTTAAATATCAAGTACTAGGAGCACGTTGCCCAGAAATTTAAAAGCCCACAAATTTCAGCTTCAGAATGGGTGAATAAAGCACCACATATGGAGATAAGTGGAAAAAACCCCAAACATCTCTTTGTTTGCCTATTTAATACCTATAATATCATGTAATCAAAAAATCATGGTTCAAAATGAATTTGATGCTGCAACCAATAAGTAAAATTTGTCACCAAGGATGACCATTTAAAGTCTGATTGCACACTAAAATATGTAGATGCATAACAGCTTATCTCTTAAAGATAATATACTGCATACACAAATGCAACTGCTGGATCTAATTTAATTAGATTTGTGGTTATGCGCACAAAGACACCAAAAATCCAGAATGAATGCTAAGTTATAGTCCAACACTGATCCAGCTGGCTAAAAGACAAACATTTCTTCCCCAAACTGCAGCTGTAAATAAAATCAGTACAGCAAAGTTTGATTATATACCTACAGCAAATGCTTGTTTTAGGTTTACTCCTTCCCAAAGTCAACACAAGGAACTATCAGCTCAGCAGCATCCTGCCAGCTCTTTTCCCCTGCACTATGGGGGGAATTCATCTATCAAAATAGAACTGGTGGAGCAAGAAGCCAGTGAGTCTGGAGATGAAGTCTGTGACTGAATTCAATCTCATTTTTATTCTTCATTACAGCATGTTATGTACATTTAGCAGAGATGTGGAAAACAACTGCCATGTGAGCTTCTGTTAAAGGAAGATGCATTCTTGTAGGAGTAAAACCACATGGAAAGAAGCACCAATTATTATTTTATGTAATGGGCATAACAAACTCATTTGTCTTAGTGTAATAAATAATTATTAATTTGCCCATTGGGGTGCATATCAAACCAAAATTCCAAGCATTACAAGAGACCTGTTGCCAAGCAAAACTGACCTCACATAGACCTTCTGTTACAGAATCATAGAATAGTTTGGGTTGGAAGGGATTTCAAAGATCACCTAGTTCCAATCCCCCCTGCCATAGACAGGGACACTTCCCACTAGATCAGGCTGCTCAGTGCGTTGTTCAGCCTGGCCTTAAACACCTCCAGAGAGGGAGCATCCACAACCTCTCTGGGTAACATCTACCAGTGTCTCACCACCCTCACTGTAAAGAATTTCTTATATCTATCCTGAATCTCCCCTCTTCCAATTTAAATCCAATATTTCTAGTCCTTTCATCACATATCCTATTAAAAAGTCCTACCTCTGCCTTTCTATAGCCTCCTTCAGGTATTGAGAAGCTACTATGAGGTCCCTCCTGAGCCTTCTCTTCTCCAGGCTGAACAACCCCAACTCCTTCAGCCTGTCTTCATAAGGCAGTTGCTCCATCTTCGATCATCTTTGTGGCCCTCCTCTAGACCTGCTCCAACAGCTCAATGTCCTTCTTATGTTGAGGGCTCCAGAACTGGACACAGTATTCCAGGTGGGACCTCACCAGTGCCAAGTAGAGGGGCAAAATCACCTCTCTTGACCTGTTGGTCACACTCCTCTTTGATGCAACCCAGGATTTGATTAATTCTTCTGTTGCTGAGAAAAGCAAAAAAATTAACCAGTTTACAGCCAAAGTTTCTTTCTTTGCAGACATAACTATGGCTGTACATTTCAGCACAGGGAATACTCATTTAATCACAGCAACACACACCAGCAATGGCTGATCTTTGGTATCGACACCAGGCTGTCTCAACACATAGTTCAAAACATTATGGTACTATTGCAAGCCATCCATAGTCCTAAAAAAAACCCAAACCCCCACGGATTTGCTACCTATGAAACAAATCAGTTCCATTTCACGCTTACAAGAGGGACCCTTGTGAAAAATTGCCTAACCAGAATTTAACAACCACAAGTTAAATATTTATAAACAGCAGACATTGAAAGCCCAGGAAATCCTCACGGAAGATATACTCCAGTATGATTGACTATTCACGGACAGAGTATGACATATGATGGAAATGAATAAAAAGTAAACAACATCCTCCATTACTCCCAACATCTGCAAAGCCTATTTTAAACTTCCTAAATTACCCAGATGTAACAGCATGGAGGCTCTTAAGCCTCGAGTGCATATTGATGAGATCCCATTTCTGTTTCTCTGATCCTGAAGTGAACAATTAAAGAACATACATTTCTGTGCCACGCCTGAACCCATCCAGAAGGTATGTCTGTTTGCAAGGCTGCCTGACATGTGCATCTGAGAGACAAATTAGAAGCTTGCCAGCATTTCACAAGGAATATCTCATTTTATTATTTTAATAAAGTGAAGCAGACTGTGGCTAACTTAAGAATGTAACAAGGGTGTTGTAACAAATGCTGAGATTTTTCTTCTTGAAAATATACATTGCCTTATTTTATGTGCAGGTGCTCAAGGGGGACCTCACAGTAGCTCCTCAGTACCTGAAAGGGGCTACAGAAAGGCAGGGGTAGAACTTTTAATAGGATATGTGATGGAAGGACTAAGAATAATGGACTAGCAAATTAGAAACGGGGAAATTTATGCTGGATATAAGAAAGAAGTTGTTTACTTTAAGTGGTGAGACACTGGAACAGGCTGCCCAGAGAGGCTGTGGATTCCCCTCTCTGGAGGTGTTTAAGGCCAGGCTGGATGAGGCATTGAGCAACCTGGTCTAGTGGGAAGTGCCTCTGCCCATGGCAGAGGGGTTGGAACTAGATGATGATGATCTTTAAGGTCCCTTCCAACCTAAACCATTCTGATTATGTTAAGAGTGGTGAGAAAAGTCCACATAAATAACAAGGTAGTGCAGAAACAAACCAAATAATACCTATTTTGAAGGATGCTTATCCAGGTCTGGAATAAATCCAAGTGTTAATATCTTATATTAACCTCAGTTTTGTCTTTCACCCGAGTGTTCTGGACTGCCCTGTCCACTTGTCTTCCAAAACTCAATCCCTCACTCCTGCTCAAACACTGCAAATACAGCAGAGAACAGGAATGGATGGTCTCTATAAACTCCAAAATGGTCATACCTGCACAGATGAAAAAGTAAACAATGCAGCGAAAAAACAGGGATGACATTGCTCAAAACTCATCATTAGAAAGCATGCTGCTGTTATGACAAAGACACTAGGACACAGTAGTAACTTCAGTTTGTTACTTCAGCTTCATTTTATGCAAGAACTTTTGGTCCTAGTGATGCTCAAATACAAGCAAAGCATGGCCTTCACAACAAGCACATTCCCCCCTCCTCTTTTTGCAATTCCCCTGATGCGAAGCGTAAAAGAAAGAGCTACTGAGAAGGTGACATGAAAGCAAATCAATAAGAAAGAAAGAAAACACTGTCAACTTATGTGATCCTTTGTAATAGAGTCCAGAGTAAGCAACACACACACTGTCCTGCTACAAACAGAAGCAACAGCATGCAGCACCTTGGAAAAAGGAAAATCCTTAGAGGAAACAAGTCTAGGATTCAAATCTAGGATTCAAGACCCCTCAAGATCATTGTATTTAGACATACCCAGGAGTCTCAATGAAATAAAGTCCCACAGAAAAATAAAAAATTCTCTTTTTGTCAATAGTTAGAGATTCTGGATGTTTTTGCTGTTCTCAAAAGGCAGCAAAGTGGCTTATGAAATGCCATTGACAGCCATAGAGACAAGTTAAGTGACTACATTAATGCTATTACAAATAAGCAATACCTTGTATTACTGTTAACGATCAGCACAACAGCTTTTTAATAGTTTTTTGACCGAGATCCAATGACAACTTTGATTGGCAACACAAGTGATTTTTTTTTTTTTTAATCTACATACTCCCTTTTCCATCACAATAATTAATTCTGCTCAACACTGCTCCATAGATCATACCAACATTAACAGATGATAATGGCACTTTCACTTATTACCCCTGTAAGCTTTTTCACTTGCAAGGAAACCACAAAAAAAATTCCAGAGACTAATCCTCTTTTTGTGTATGAGCCACTCCAAAATTAAATGTCTAATCATTATTACAAAATTCAAAATTTTCATATAGAAACACTAGAAACTTAAAGTTGTTTACTAACAATCAATGATAGTCTGCATTAGAGAGAATAATTTAGACATAGAGGGTAATGCCTAGGGCAAAGCTACAGGACAAAATGATCATAGCCCAGGGTAGTAAAAACACCCTTTTAAACCCCTTATTGTGGGCTTCTCCCCTTTTACAATAGTCTTTGTCCAGTGCTTCTGTGCACTGTGTCTAAAACGTAGTGCTACCGTAATGTCATTGTGAACATGGAGTTATGAAAGCCTGATGTGAACACTGTTTTCAATTTCATCATGAATTATTACTTGGAAAATATTTAGGCAGATGTAATGAGCCAAAGAGGAGGCTCAAGATCTAAGATAAAATTCATGATCAAAATCATCTGCCTTTTCAAATAGCCTAAAAATATTTAGCTTAAAACTACTTGGATTTACACTTTTCACTGATTTTTTTTTTAGTAGTTTCTCATTTTCCATACCCCATTTCTATCAATAGCTTTTTTCCACTCAATAAACAAGGAAGCTGCTCCTTACTTCAAAAGTGACCTCCAGAGGTAACAAGAAAACCTACAGCTACTAGACACACAAGTGACACCATCCATACACAAAGGATATTTTTTAAGAGGCACTTTGCTACCATAAGTACCAATCACAGTCGTGACAAAACTTAAAAGCCAGCGTGTGAGCTGAAAATCCATTCAAAAGATCCCAAACTGTAGCAATCCTACTCTAAAACATGTGAGAATGGTTAGAGTTGGAATGGACCCTGAAGATCATCTAGTTACAACACTCTACCAAGGGCAGAGATATCTCCCACCACACCAGATTGTCCAAAACCCTGTGCAGCCTGGCCTTTAACATCTTAAGGATGGAGCAATCACAGCTTCTCTAGGCAACATGGGCCAGTATCTCACAGAAAAGTTCCTCTCTAAATAAACCCTCCTCCATGATCTCAGTGATTGGGGTTTTTTTGACACTTCAGGTGGTTTTGAGCAGAGATGCTCAACTAGAGAACAGGTCACCATGTCATGAACAGGTGAAGACTGGGACCAGTGTGAAAAGAAAGCATTTCAGAAGTATTCTCAGGGGAAACATCAGTTTCTGTTCCTGCAACTATTTCATTAAAGTTTTTCCTATTTTCTGGATGACTTGATATTAGATACATTGTTCTAATGCTTGTCTGAAGGCAGCGGGATCCTTCTGCTTCACTGTACACATTTCCTGAACAACATTCTCTGACAGAAGTGAGAATAGGCTTGGTCATATTTCCAAGGCCTGTAATAAAAAAAAAAAAAAAAAACAAAAAAGAAAAGATACAAGTGGACTTGCTAATTTAAAAAGGTCTGAAATTGCTGGATGAAGACTGTGGAAAAGATTTTTTTTTTCTTATTTATTTTACATAAGTGGGAGCTTATATTCAAATAGCTTCTTAAGCAAATTAGAGATGAACATTCTGTTCCATAAATCAAGCCTCTCACTTTAGTGTGGAATTACTTTTATACTTTAATAATTATTTGTACTGCAAAAGAAATGCAAAGGTCACAGAGTCAGTGCTGCTTTTGCAAGAACTCCCTAGTAATGTTCAGAAAGTATTTGCATCTGTAAATACCTCTTCAAAAGTCCTCAACCTGTAGCTTTTAACACAGAATGACCATGGTAATAGAAGGAGAAAATAATTAAGTTTTAAAAAGCACAGCAGAGACAATAAATTAGAAAATCAGAACACTCAAGCATGGGAGGTCCTGCCTCATGATGATATAACACAACACTTTTTTCTTTTTTGATGAAGATAATGCATTATTGTGGAATTCTAGGAAAACACACAGTGGACATCTAACTATGCTTTCAAAAATGTAATGACAGGATTTTCATCTGCAACAAGACCTGTGAGGACTGGAAGGAATCTATGGCAGGGCACGCCCTGAGAGCCAAGGACCATTCTTGGCCTTGGCCATCATTATGGTCTTACTCCAGGGCTGAAGCTGGGTTTCCCTCTTCACATTTCCTGCTGAGCTGTGGCACAAACACAACACTAGCTCCTATACAATGCATCTGTCACAAAATCAAGCCTAAAACACAAGCTACAGCAACTTTATTAGCACTTGCTGATCCCAAGGGTGATAAATATGTTTGTTTACTCCAGCACAAGCAATGCTGGTGGTAGAAAGAAAACAGATCGGAGTGTTAAGTGGTCAAAACTCCCATTAAAAAAAAAAAAATATAATCCCAGGAAATTGTCAGGATATAGAGATAGAAAGTGCTGGAGTACCCAGGACCATGCTGGCACTTTGCCAGCAGCCTCAGGGTCAGAGCCATTTTGTGGGCATATTTACATAAATTTACATGTCTTTTGCATAACAAGCAAAAATAGTATTAAATGCACTTTGTCGAGGTGCCATCCTCAAGCTACCTCCTCCACACTTGCAAGAGCACAAGGCTAGAGACCCCCTTCTTGATTTTTCATTTCCCATTAAATAAATGATTAGGTTTCACAATGCAATCATGAGGAAAGACCTGTGTCCTTATCACAAGGAAGTTACTCCTTGGTTAACAAGGTTGTGAGGAAGTGGATCAGTGCAATGAACAAGGATTTTTTAATTTTTTTTTTTTTTTTAACTAGGAGTGTAGATAACTTTCTCTTCTGCATTGAGAAAATTCTCAACTGCTTTGCTCTCCTACGACCACAAACTGGGACAGTTAGAGAGCATTTCCACAGGAAGAGATGAAAAAAGTAATTACAAACACACTTTGCTGTAATAAAAACATGCAAGTCCCCTCAAATTATGAAGCATAAATGCACCTACAATCTGAGTTATTGCTTTAAACAGGTTTTGTGGGATGTTTAACTTTCTGAAACTGCCAGAGACAAGAACATCAAACTGCAGACTACACAAAAATGTGACTTCTGGTACTGTTTGCTAAAATGTACCATTTCAGAAAGGAACTAGACATGAGTTATGTGTAATATTTTCTTTAAAAAATAAAATTACTTTGTGTCATTTCTTATACTTCCATCTCAAATCTTCTCTGGTATTGCACTCTTCAGCCATAGATTCAGGATTGGTTGTTCAACTAACTCAGAGGAAATATAAAAATATCTTTATGCTTACTGAGATTTTGCAAAATAGGAACTAATTGTCTGGAATGAGAAAGCTCAAAATTGCATAAACAGCAGGGGAGCAACAGTGAATATGCTCTGGACTAGGCTTATGCCAAAATTTGAACCTTCAGCTATTATTTTTTCCCAGTTTGCATTTGAGAAACATCTCCAAACTCTAGGATATCAGAAGTTGTATGATTAAAAATTTTAATCTTGGAGAAGGATCAGGCTACCATTACAGCACAGAAGTCAGATTCCTCAGTGCCAGAGCTGCCCTCTCTGAACCTGTTCTGCCTTCTGTCCTGGAAAAACAGACTCCAAATGCCAAACAAGCATTAGAGCCTTCAGGATATTAAGCCCAGGCTATAATTTTTGCCTTCTTTCTTTTTTTTCCTTCTCCTGAAATCCTAATTTTGTTTAGAGATGGTTTGAAAAGCTGATTCTTTTTTCACACAGTCTTTCAATTGCAAACTAGTTGAGTGATTAAGTCAAATCTCTTTAGAAATCCTATAATAAACTATGAATGCAGGACAGAGACTGAAAAAAAAAACAAACAAACAAACAAAAAAACAACAAAAAAACCTAAACTTTGTGGAGTAACAGATTCCACATTTAAGATTCCAGGGACTTGGACTAAACTAGGGTGTTGTGGGGTTTATTTTACTTTTTTAAAGACAGCTTCAGAAGCCATCTGTAATAGAGTAATTGAAATACTTTGCTTCTCTGAGCTGACTGCTGCTGGGAAATGAAAGCAACCCTTCTCTCTACAAAACCACATACTTTGCCATGCATTTCCCTCAACCCTCCACACATTTTCATCTCATCTGTCCAGCCATAGAGCTCATCAACATCAACTGCCAATTTGTACCATCACAAACTCAAGCTGCATTACTTCAGCAGAGTTTATAAATTCCTTATGCTTCCTTACAGTCTCTGCAAAGAATTAAAATGAGATTTGTCTGGACAACCATCACATTTAGCATGTTAAAACATTTCTGCCAGAGACAGCAGTTCATCTTTTCACTTCCAGTCCTGCATTTTAAACTAGAGAAGATGTCTTAATGTGACTGTGTAGTCTCACAAATTCAGTAACCGCAAAGGTTTTATTTTCCTTTATGTCAATCTGAGTAAATAACATATAATCTGGGTACTTACTTTTCCTCTGAATGCTATGCAAGTGAAGGGGGGATGAGATAAATCCTCGCAGGGTGATGGCTTGTGATTTTCTTTTGCTACTTGTAATGTAGAGACACAAAAGACAAGCTTGTTGGAATTTAATCTTATTATATGTTTCCACCCATACTTCATATGCCTGCAGGGTAAATAGACACTTATCCAGGGCCATGTAGTCCATCCACACTTCCAGAAGTAGCAAATAAGACATCCCAAGCTCCCCAAGAAGGCAAACTGGCCATGCCACTGTCACAAACAGTAAAGATGGTGCTGGATTACACCAACATAACATAGACAATTTATTCTTCCATCACCTGAGTGCTCAAAATCTACCTGAAGTATTTTTATCACTATCTGAGGGAGTTATCCTAGATCTAGAGATTGTATTCAAGAGTGAAATATGGAGCAGCCTGATTGGCATAAAAAGCCCAACAGACTGTATGGGGAATAGTTTGTTCTTCTAATGTTGATATTATATTATTTGTTTTTGGCAGCTCAACGCCACCGACAAGTTTCATCTTAATTGAATTCTCTTGAAAAGAAAAAAAAAACCCTATTAACTTTCTTCATTTAGCATATCTTTCAGAAGAAGAAAATAGATACGCTAGTTGTAAACCAACATATGTCTGACAACTTTCATCTGTGCTGATGCAATACCTTTCAAAGATAAAAGCAGAGCTTTTGGAGAGAGAGAGCAGAGGAATATACATTTTCTAGCAGCTTTTTGAAAAAGCATTTCTACTCAATTAACACTTACAGGGATAACTAATTTTAGATATTTAAAAAAAAAAAAAAGCCACACTGAACTTTCTGCTGTCATGCTCTCATGCTACAATCTTCTCCAATTAAAGCAGAATTTATTCAAAACGTTCCCCTAACATTGTTTGTGTATTTTCCCTGCTCAAAGCCACTGGCTTGACAAGGTAAATACAACACAGGAGCTGAAACACAGGTTAAATTCCTACAGGAAGGTGAAATTGCAGAATGCTGGGGGTTAAATGTATATTACAGAGCTCTAACACAACAGGTTACAATGTTTCTCTTCATTAGTCCCTGGATCAAGGCAACCAAGTCATGTAGTTCAGCTCTAAGTATGGAAATGGCTGTTTCAGGAGGTCTGACTATACTTGATCTGATGTTAACTTTGAATTCTTCATTATGCAACTGTATTTATACTCATTGAATTGAGAGATTTAGAGTTAAGCTTTTTGGTTTGTTTTCTTTATTTCCTAAGACCACAGGCTAAACAACATATATTCCTGTGGAGGATCCAACCCCAGCCACACATGTGCTCGGCATCCAAGTTTACACAGATGCTGATCTGGGTTATGCTTTGTCTTTCAGTTTGATCATCCCAGACTGTTTATATAGAAACCAAAAAGCATTTTTAAAAATAAATCCTGACACATTTCTCCTCTATCTGTGGCTGTGCAGTTTATGTACAGTGCAAATGAAGTTCATTGTAAACATGTACAAGATCAAGAAGCCCTTATGAAAAACAGAAGCAGATCAGCAGATGAAATAAAGCCAGGGCCCCAGGGGGACTTTTGTGCTGGTCAGAAGCCTGATGAATTGAAATGCTTCCCAACAATTATTTTTTTCCCCAACATCAAATAATTTTTTCTCCTACAATTCAAAGTTCCATCATAAAACTTCCTAGAACCTGTGTAATAGTCTAAATTGAAATCTCAAATACAGCATGGAAATACATCCTTAACAGTTTACAAAAGAACTGAGTTATAATATATTCTCATGAAGGGTGTACATATGCAACTGTAATGAGTTTGTCAAGCTACCCCTTTAGGAACAAAGTAAAGATATAACATTTTTTGTTGTTAACTCTGGCCACCATCTTTCCCATCTCTCCTTATTTTCAAATTGTGTTGCCTGTAATACTGAAGACAAAATTCTTTCCTGTTACAGGAGACAAGCTACGTGGAATCATCAATTTATAAAATCATAGAATAGTTGGGTTGGATGGGATCTTAAGGATTATCTAGTTCCAACCCCCTGCCATGGGCAGTGACACCTACCACTAGAGAAAACAAATTTGAAAAAAAAATTGAGAGAAAAGAAATACATGAATTTTTCTTTAGATGCTCTCAAAAAACCAAAACCACTTCTTTGACAGTTCTTTGCACTCTGCTGCCTTTAAATTTCCATGTGGCATCCCTTAGCTGATGGACATTGTCCCTCACCAACTCAAATAATTCATAGAATCATGGAATAGTTTGGGTTGGAAGGGCCCTTAAAGATCATCTAGTTCCAAGCCCCTGCCATAGGCAGGGACACCTCCCACTAGATCAGGCTGCTCAGTGCCTTGTCCAGCCTGGCCTTAAACACCTCCAGAGAGGGGGCATCCACAACCTCTCTGGGCAACCTGTTCCAGTGTTTCACTACCCTCACCATAAAGAATTTCTTTCTTATATCTAGCCTGAATCTACCCCCTTCCAATTTACATCCATTATTTCTAGTCCTCCCATCTTATTAAAAAGTCCTATCCCTTAGTTATCCTCTGTTCAGTTTGCAGGAAAACCCTGCCATCCTTTTGCATGTTCAGTGAGACAGTAAACTCAGAAGTACAAGCATGGTTTTTTCACTCACGAGTATAACTGAATTGTCTGGAATTGGTAATTTTCCCTGTATTTCACTCCAGAGAAGTAATTTATATTTCTAAAGGGGCATCCCTCCCATAGTCAGAGTCTTCAGATTCTGTAAGCCACATGTTATACATACAAGCAACGGAAATTTGCATCCTCTACAGCTGTCTTTTGGCTGTTTCTCAATATTTCATTGGAGTTGGCATTGTTTTACTTTTCCCACTGAAACATTATAAAGGCTTTTGATTGCATTTGCCTTTCAATACACATTATGATCAAGTTGCACATTGATAGTTTGGAAGTTTAGGGTTTATGGTCATTACATGCTCCAAAGTAGCTTTTCCTGAGTAGCCTTCAGTATTCGTTTCCTGCTTTCACAAACAACCCAGCACATGCTTTTGTTTATTTAACTAACCACTAACGCTTCGTTTTCCATCAAAAAGAACATGTCTTATGTCTACTCAAGAACTCACAATACTGGGTGGTATTTCCCTCTCTCCCTTATGGTTTCTTCTGCATTCTCTGCATTAGCATTTCTTTCACAGCCAGCCAGTTCAGGCTGTCTTTTTTCACTCTGTTACTTTTTCCATCACTTTCCCCACAAAACTTTCATTTCAAGATCAATAGACTGGGTTTACTGAAACGAAAGGCTTCACTGCTATTGCCACTGCCATTTTAGTTACCTTGAATGGCTTACAAATTCAGTTTCATTTGCTGGAACTCAAATGGCTTAGCAGGTAAGATGTGAATACAATGTTATGTTCTTTTTAAGAATATTATGAATATGAGTCCTTAAAAGGGGCAGACTTAGTAGCTGTGCATTACAGTAGGAAAATAGATTAATCTCATGCATTTCACTTTGCATCAGAGCTCCAACAACATAGCCTCGAGTTTATTTGACCAAATCTAAATCGGGACTGATGCTACTACCTGAAAAGCCATAAAATTCAAATATAAAATTCAAACCCATTTTTCTTTTACACTCTCCTGCATCACCAACATGATATAGCAGAATTTTCCATAAAGCCAATCTCATTATACCATAGAACTTCAAGAAACCCAAACCTAATCATGTAAAGCAGCATCACTGTGGGGATAAAAAGAAAAAAAAAGAAATCAACATATTGGAAAAGTCATCTGAAATGATGGCATAACAAAAAAATTCAGCCTTCACTTGGGATCATAAAGTTTTTCCTTCTCTTCCTTCCCTTCCCCATTCTTTGGGGAATGTAACATGCTTGGTAAATCATTGACAGTTAAAAATCTAATTGGAAATACCACCCCACTCACAGCAAAAGTGCAGCTAACATACACAAATGCCTACTAAAAATCAATTGCCTGAAAACTAATAGGGATCCATTTACTTACTGCAATGGTTTTGCATCGATTTCTTCCCTTATATTTGTATGTCAGTGAGTGAGCAAAAGGCAGCACTGCATACTCAGAATTGCTATTTCTTCTTATCTATAGAAAACGTGCTGATCAAATTATTTTGTAAATAAAAACTAGACTAAGTTTTTCCCTTGGATATGGATAATTTTAGGGGGTTTGTTTAGGGTTTACAGAATATATTACTGAAGGGAGGGGGGAAAAAGTAAAATAAAATCTAAGCACAGAAGCCCTGGCTTCTTTCACACGAGTTTCCATTAAAGCTGATGGATGTTCACTGGCTTAAAATCCAAAGCCACTGTCATTTCTACCCAGTGTGATTTAAT
Organism: Turnix velox; assembly: GCA_013400935.1. Taxonomy (NCBI): domain Eukaryota; kingdom Metazoa; phylum Chordata; class Aves; order Charadriiformes; family Turnicidae; genus Turnix; species Turnix velox. The sequence continues at coordinate 77,482 of VZTY01035089.1, forward strand.
TTGCTGGCTGTAACACTACAGGTGGAGTGGCACACTTGAGTGACTAATCAGCTGCCACCATCCCCCATTTGAGTCAGCACAGAGAGGGATTTAACCTTGCAGGGCCAAGGTCAGCAGACCAACATTCCCCTCTTCCCCTTCAACACAGCAGCAATAATTGTACAGATATTTCCAGCAGTTTGACTCACTAGAACGTCAAAAATCCATCCTTTTTTTGATGTGGACTTTGTGTAGGTTGCACAAATAACACATTTTGGTATTTCCCCCCCCATTTCAATAACACTCACGAAAAGGGAGAGGGGGGGTGAAGCCTCAACCACAAAATAATGCAATGTGAAACTAAATAACCCCTTTGGATACAAAATTACTTCATCCCTATTAAACAGAACTCTTAGCTGAAAAGTATGACAGGAATCACAAGTGAATACAGCACGTTGCACAGTTAAACAATCCCAAATCACATTGAATTTTGACTTTTGGGGGTTATCTTGAAAACACAAATTAAGTAACTACAGCTCTGGAGACTTACAGTCATGTTTCATTTCAAACACTGTCAGCAGTTAAAGAAAACAGTAAGATAACAAATGTCATTTCATAGAAAATGTATCTCAATTTTTAAGTAATTGTGTGTCTCTCAATAAGATTCAGACATCTTCTAGTCTTCATTAAAAAAGCCTCACACCAAAAGAGCCACTGGATTTGCTGTTCACTTTTGCATTTGAGTTACAAATAATTTTCTGGGTTCCAGATAGATAATTGTCAAAGTTCAGTGTCTTCATTTAGAATTAAAACAGAACAATTCACAGTTGAGCTGGGCAGATTATGGCTAAAAGGATTTGAATCTGAAACCCTCCCCAAATTCTTCCCCTCCTAAGCTCCATTTTTTAGTTATTGTTACCTGAATTTGAGTCCCCTGAGGCAACCAACCACTGTTCTCTTTGTAGACCTCAACCACCCATGTCATCACCTTCATAGACTCACTGAGAGCCAGAAAACCACCTAGAAATTCATCAACTGCCACAGTTTCCTACAAGATCTTGCAAAATAAGAACTATTCAGTTTCCTACAAGATCTTGCAAAATAAGAACTATTCAGCTGGAGAACAAACCAGGACAAAAAAAAAAACAAACTATCCAACTTAGTGCAATCCATGGCTACTACATTTGAGGATTTCACATTCTGAGATTTTAATACCAGCTCCTAGGTGTAGTGGAATGCCATTTAGCATCAGTTGGTTCATATCTCAAAAATACTCATTGGATTTCACTTCTCACCCTCCACACACCTGATGTGGGATTAATCAACACCCAATGCCTTCCCCTTGTGCTTGAAGTGCCCAGAAATCAGTCACCTCAACAACAGTAATCCCTAAAGCTCAGATGTGCTAGGGCAGCAAACTACTGAAGAAGAAAAAAAAAAAAAAAAACAACAAAAAAACCCTTTGTAATAAGTAAATAGTGAACTCTCACCCTTAATCCACCAACATCCACAAGAAAACAGAAACCATGAAATCCCACAGCCCTGAGTCAGCCCATACAACACCCTTCCCTGGTGCTCACAAACAGCTGTGAGCACCTTCTGTTCTTCTGATCACCTCCCACTCTACGACCTTTGAAGATCTTTTGCATATTTTCCCTCCCTACAAAAATTGACTTAATCTAACCTATAACTGCCTGAAACTTCTGTACAAAAGTGCCTTCCCTGTTTGAAATCCTGCAGGAATTTCGCACTGTTAGATACAGGGGACATAAAAGTCGGAGAGCTGGAAGGTTGTGTATCAAACCCACCCGCTGTGGGCATAATCCCTAAACTATGGATAAAGAGCTGACCGCTTCAAAATCCCCTTTCCTTTCTCCCTCTGCTCTCATAGGGGGTTTATGCTCAAGATGGTAACTCATGCATACAGAGTGGCAAGCAAATAGCAGTTTCTACATCCAAAATGTCCCTTCTGGAATCACACAGCAGCTGCAAAAACACATGTTGGCCAACCCCAGTGGATGTCCTGCACTTGGCAAACAACCACAAAACACATGGAGCCACTGGAGAGTAGGGAACAAGCAAGGGAGATGCAGGAAAACAGGAAATAAAAACCACCAAGAAGAGAGAACAATAGTAAAGGGCGAGGGGCAAAGATGTGGAAGCTGTCACAAAGCAGAGAACCAAAAGGGCAAGAGAGTCTGGGAAAGCAGCAAGAGAACTGAAGCAGCAAAGGAAACAGGCTGTGAGGAAGATGTCCCACCATCAGCACATAAAATGAGGCTCCTGCTGGAAGAGAGTTGGAAACACATGACCAGCAGAAACAAAAAAAGAAATAATTCTGCAAGAGACAAAGAATTCAGTCACACGTTAGTAACCAGCAAAGCCTTGCAGCCCACAGATACTGCTGTGGTGACAGTCAAGAAAGCAAAACACTAGAAGGTTCAGACATTGTCACCAGCTAAACAGGTTAGGTTTGAGGAGAGATGCTGCTTATCAGATGAAAAATAGATAAAATTAAACATTTCTCAACAACAGAAACAAACCTGGGTTAAAACTTCCAAAAATAACTGAGGCCTACCAAAATGCAAGTCAAGCCCTCAGAGGGAGAGGAAGCCAATTGAGCCTCCTACAGCTTTTAGCTCAAATGGCTCTCAAGCTATTCCCTTCAGCTCTTTCAGAGAGCAAAATTAGTGCTCGGGGTCCTGCTGGCTCCTTTAACTGCTGCACCTGGGACTCTTTAAATTCCCCACAGCTGGGCTGCTTGCTGCATAATGCCAGCCTTCCTCCAGCAGGGGCACAGAACATACCACATCACCTCAGGGTTGGGGAGGAGACAAGGCACAAAGTCATTTCTCAGTCAGGTAGGATGGCATTTGAATCCATGTGTTCCCATTCAGTAGGGGAAAATAAAGGAGAGCCTTTCTCTCCACCTCAACTCAGCAAGTTTCAAGCTCAAGAAGGCAAAGAAAAAAGAAGAAATGAGGAGAAGGCAGAGGAAAGAACCAGTTCTTTTCCAGAGAGGGAGATGCAATGCCTTATAGTGAGGTCAAGAAAAGGTAGGACAAGACTCATTTAAGTTGCATTCTTGTCCTACTCATGTAACATTCTACATTTATAGCAACTTGGAGTGACAGAGAAACTGCAATCTCAAACTGCATGTTTCCTGGACCCAAGAGAATAGAGATGAAGCTCTTCCCCACCCTTCACAGCATAATTCCTGCTCCTAATATACACAGCACCTACAGGCACAGGAACCATTTCAGATCCAAGAAACAGCTGTGCTTTCATCTGCTACTGGTTGTTGCATCAGGGCTAGAAGATATTTTGCTGATGGGCTGGTGGTGGTTTGGGCATTTTTGAGGTTTCCCTACCAGAAATGGTTTTGTTGTAATCTCCAGAGTAACACATGTTTTATTGTAAAGATACATTACACTGACACAGCTCACTCACCCTCCTGAAATACTCATCCTGAAGAAGTGTGGAGGAGCACTCATATCCCTCATAAGTGAGATTTTCACCTCACTTAGCTAACAGAAACACACTTTTTCCACATAGACAAGGCTTCAGATCTAAAAAGGACAAATAGCCTGCTCTACAACCCCAAATTTATTTTTATTTTAATTTGGGAGAGAAGATTTCCTGCCAAACAATCTTTTAAACATGGTGATTTAAGCTTCCTTTACAAGTTAATCTATTTTTCTAATTACATTGTTTCTCTCACCATAGGTCAACAGTTGATTAATCAGACTCTTCAGTGGAGCAGCAAGATGACTGACCCTAGTTGCTGTATTTGTAATGAACTTGATTTCAATAAAATAAAACCATCATCCATTTCAAGCTATCTTTAAAACATCTAATGACAGGGAGCCCCATCAGGAGCTCACCTATGGGCATGGCTATTAAATTTACTCTGTCAGCACTTCTTCACGAGTTGTACAGCTTACCACACCACCTTGCTGTTCAAGAAATATTTCACATGCTATTTTTTTAATAAATTCATCTCCATTTGCATGTGACAGTTTTGTGGTTTCCCAGCATGACTCCAGCAAAAGGCTCTCTCCTACAAAAGTAGGAAAAATCTCATTTTCTTGTGCGAAAAGGTGTTAACACTTCCTAGAGATGCAAGCGCTTGCATTTTCTCCTGCATTTAACCTTGAAAATTACTAAGTATTCCATCTCTCAATGAGTTTAAACTGTTTTCCCACATTTCCAGGTGTTTCCCAGTGCATAAATCCCATTTGCACAAAATGAAGGCAACAGAGTTCCCAGTCTGAGAACAAGTCTGCTAGGGAATAGGACAATTTACCTCCCAGCTCTAAAATAAAACTAAACAAAATGTTTTTATAATTGCTCTTAACGATTCCCAAAGAAAGAAATGCCATCATCTTCCTATTTTACTTTATTACAGTAGTCTGCTATTTCTATAAACATACATTTTTTCCCAGGTTTTAATGTTCTATCTTTTACCTTGTTGCTGCTCATCTTATTCCTCACAAAGGCAAAAGAGATGTTTTTATTTCTTTAAAATTGCATATGACAACTACTACCTCTAATTTATTCTTCTCTTCTGTCTTAACATGTCCTATTTGTACCTAGAGGAGTCAAGATTTCTAGACCTCCAGTCTTCTCTGGGTTTACTTCAAATGGTTCTTCTATTTCCAAACTGGCTAAGCAAAGACTTAGCCAACACCAGAGTTTGTGAGAAATACCAGGCACCACTGTCAGGCCATTACCCTCTTCATATCTTCAAACCAGGTGTCTTTTTTGTAACAACAGGGTCTCAATGTTTGGAAACTTCCATAATCACTAGATTCCTCCCTGTAGCCCTCCTACTAGCTATTTGGTGGCTAATTTCTGTTGATTAAAGCTGGCAGCACAACACTCATCCACACTAAATATCATACAGCTTTTAGGGTTTGTGTTCCGAATTTAAGGAGACTTTCAGTTCTACTCCTTTCTTTCAGTGTGCCCATAGTACACCATGAAACATCTGCAGATTTAGTATCTACCCAAAAGATGCTATGCCAAGCACAGACTCTCATAACACAATGGTGAATTCAACCCCCTTTTCTCCAGGCTCAGAAAAGAAATTCCAAAATTGCTAAATGCTAACCCTAAATAGGGCTAAGTTCCTGTAAAATTCCACAGGGTGAAGTGACAGCTGAGGTTATGAGTAACGCAAGTTAAAAAGCCTGCAGTTGGAGTGAATTATCTCAATTTCACTTGCAGAAAAGCTGTATTAAATTTGAACATAGTTTTGGCAAACTTCTTGGGTGCCAAACTAAAGGAGCACTAACTGCATATATTAAAGACAGAAAAACTTAGATTTCTATCCCTTACCCCCTTACTCCTCAAGGAAAAGAACAAGCACACCAAAAAAGATAGTCTGGGCAAGTCAGCTGCTTCATTTATAATAGCTCTTTTATTTTAAAACTTTGCTCTTCCCAGAGCTCAGCACCAATATATGGCTAGCTGACTCATTGAATGCTGCTTTAAAGTTGTATATTGTCAATTAATAGATTATAGGAGCCATTGATTTGCCTGCCTTTAAAGTCTTTTGGGAAGTGAGCACATACTTATGTAGCGCCAGCTTGCATACTCAGTGGCCTACAGCAAAAGCTTCCTCACACCCACTGAGGTACAACCAAGCAGGGCAAGGAAAATCCTATATGAACATCAAATATCTGAGTTTTTAGCAAGGAGTTTGTCTCAGCTAAAAACCACTTGACCATAGACTATGTGTTTAGAAAGGTCACAGACAGTATGGCTGAGACATATGCATAAAGGACAGGGAGAAGAGGTCTATCATATCAAAATCATGAAGGCATAAGAGTGTTTCAGAAATCAACTTGAATGACACCATTCAAGTCCAAACTGGACCCATGCGTAGATCAAAAGCCTTAGACACCCAGTCCCCTGAAGGTACCAAAACAAAATGACACCGCTTCCCATTTCGATATAAATTGGAAGGGGGTAGATTTGACTTGACATAAGAAAGAAATTCTTTACTGTGAGGGTGGTGAAACATTGGAACAGGTTGCCCAGAGAGGCTGTGGATGCCCCCTCCTATGGAGGGGTTCAAGGCTGGACAAGGCACTGAGCAGCCTGATCTAGTGGGAGTTGTCCCTGCCTATGGCAGGGTTGTTGGAACTTGATGATCTTTAAGGTCCCTTCCAACCCAAACTATGCTATGATTCTGTTTACTGCCTGGCCATGGGATGGCCACACATTCTTGGTCTGGACCTTCACACTCTCACAGACATCTATGCTACCTTCAAAACTAATACCAAGCTTTTCTACCACATCAAGAACCAAGTCTCAGTGCACTTTGCCAGTCAAAATAGCACCTAGAATCATGGAACAGTTTAGGTTGGAAGGGACCCCAAAGATCATCTAGCTCCAACCCCCCTGGCACAGGCAGGGATGGTCATTAGGTAGTGGTGGAGCTATGAAAACTGAAGTGTAAAATAATTAAGGAGGTTTTCTCAATGATGCTCTTCATTGCTCTTCTTCTACTTACTAAGCACCTGTACAGTGTGTACATTGGCCTTCATCCAACCTCACTTCAGCTTCTTGAGCCAGGCTTGGCAATGCCATAGCACAAATTTGCACCAAATCCACCCAAGACACAAAGGAACGCACCTTAATATCCTGATATTTTTAGTCACTATAAAGCTTCACCCCAGCTTGTATCCCAGTTTCCTCCTGCAGCAGTGAACACTCTAATTTGAGTCTAAAATTTTAAAATACCATGTTTATTAATTAGAAGATTAATGTTTTCAGAAGCTTTGTCCTTTAACTTCAGCTTGGAAAACTCAGTGAAGCATCTAAAGGGATGCTATAAAGAAGGGAAACTCAGCACTATCCTATTAGCATACCAGCTGAAGGGACTTTATGGACTGAGTGTTATTCAAGTCACTAAATTATTTTTTAAACTCTTGAAAGATACACAAAGGGTGATTATCCTTTCCTTCGAAATCCCATCTGCTTTGAATTCTTGCAGCTTCAAAATAAGCACACAGTTCTAATTAATTTTAATGATCCACGCTGAATTACTTACCATCTAAACAAAACTATCTAATTTGTTTATGTTTTTTGAATTTTATTGTTTCATCTTGGCTAATTTATAAAAGCTTTTCATAAACAGAAGCTACAGTTCACCTTGAAGGAGGTACTTTCAAGAGTGATGTATGGCTGCATGGGACTGCTGGGCTAAGGTACAGGCAATGCTGAATCCAAATTAAACACACAGAACTTAAACACAGATCACTTGGTGCTCTTTTTCTTTGAGAAGGTTCCCTAGTGAACACAAATCTGAGTCAAAGCAGGAATATCACAGTTAATTCGCTTGCATGTAGATGTTTGAGGGCAAGGGAGGAGAAAAATCACCATTTAGCAAATTTGCACATCACTCTCAGTTCATTTAATCATTTATCATCACAGAAGACTTACAAAGTAAAATCATTTGTGCTAGTTTTAAGATACACTGCATTTAACAGACCAGTATTCTATGGCTGTTGAAGGACACAGAAAACAAAAAACCCACAAAAAATTTGAAAAATGGGAACGAAATTCTGACTTCAGACTTGACACGAATTTCCCCATTTAACTCAATGGGACCAGCACTTCCCCTGAATGTGACTAGACTGGAAACTTTAAAGTACAATATCCCTGACCTTAAATAGCTTAGATAGATCTAAATCCAAAAGTTTTTCCCCAGTATGATAAACATGATATATTTAAGCAGAATATTGTCAATGTAACCACCATCAACAGTTTCTTATTGACCAGGTCAAACATTGAATTTTGTCTTCAATAGCCATCTCCAGAATGATTCTCCAAAGGTCTGTGAAATTTGGGTTGAGAAAAGATGTAAATCTGAGATTCCAAATCAATATTTTTATTTTCCTGTGGCCTTGCATCTTTGTTTTTTGGTTTTTTTTTTTTCCCTTCTCCTCTCTCAATACCCTCACAGGGCATAACTCAACTCCATGAATTAATTTAATGTCAAAACACTATCAAACAAAGCTGGTTTTTTGTCCTCCCACTCCCTTTCAACTCAGGGTTAATTCAGAAGCACCTGTCATGTCCTGCTTTGTGTTATATATTAAAATCCTGTTTCTCTTGCAGTCTTAAAAGTTTGCAGCAATGACAACTGGCATTTAATAATTAGTTTCCCAATTTCCACAAAAGCACTCAGTTTTCAGAGAATGTGACCTGTGGGTAGTTTGCATACAGACACTTCACCCTCACTGATGCTTTCTGGAAAAGGAATGACTCATTACAATGCAAATTAAACTAACCCATGTCATGAGCTATTATAAATTATTTCAGGAAAAACACAACCAAAACAACCTTCTCATGAGTTTGCTAGATTCACTGCAATGAACATGCTACAGTGGAACCTCATGTATTACCAGACATCATGTTTTTTCTGGCCCTAAAATCTAAAGGTTTCAAAACATTACCAGCACAATCTGCCCTCCTCTCACAAGCAAACACATTTAGCTTTCCAAAACACTTCTCAGCCCAAAAATCAGCTTCAAGGCTTGATCCATAAATACTAAAAAATTCAGGCATTCCTTCAGTGATGATCGAGCAGAAACCCAAACACAGGTACACATCTCATTTCAAGTTTATTTGTATGCTGCAAAGGAAAAAATCATTTACATTCTAAATTAAGACCATCAGAATACTAGGGGAAAAAGGTTATATTTGTATAATAAAACATTCTGCTTTCCAAACACACTATATTAATAATACATCATTCTATTAATAATACATTAATGACCCCCCCTCATCCCTCTCAGGGAAGCTTCAGTCACTCAAGACAGGACACAGCAGGAATTAGCAATGTTTTTCATTATTTAATTTCTGAATATGCAGAGTATAGTGTAAAAATGGGAATATTCATAGGAAATATTCTTTTGCATTTTACAGAGGAGAAAAAAAAGGTTAATTACAATTTACTTGTTATCTGGACAACTACACAAACAGGATTCATCCGTCCTCAAACCAGCTAAAACTTACAAAAAAACAATTTAAACTGTTAAAAATTAGTGATTATCTCCCTATACCTCTCCTTTGACATGGCAGATCATTGCTACCCATCTCCTGCAGATGCCAAGGCCCTTGTAGACTTGAGAAAGGTTTTGGATATGACACTTAAGTGCATGATATTGTTACTGGGGTTACATTGTGTATTTTACAGATTACTAGCTCTGAAAATATATTCGGAGGCAACAACCAAGAATCTGGGAAGTAAAAAACTGTATGTTGTATTCAGTGAAAAGTCTTCACTTATTCCAGCAACAAGTATCACTATCCAAGTTTATGCTTTTTTGATGAGTTGTTCGGGGCTTTTTTTCCTGCTTTGTTTTTTAAAATGTTTCTCAAGCTGGGTCCATGATCAATTGACTCATTTCTCAGGTGACTTTCACTGCTCAATTATGACATTTTATTTCATCCTGAATCTCCCAACACCTTGCATTAATCCACCCAAATAACTACTGGAGACATTTTTGAGATGATTGATTTTTCACATCTGAAAGACATTTGTTCTGGTATGCTAACAGTAATAAATGAGAGAGGGGCCTTCATGAGTAGAGAATCAAACTGAATGCCAAGATAAATGTTACATTTCAAAGTATAATGACTGAGAAATTTCACATAAACATCCTGGGTTTTTTAAGAGACTCCTTATTTTCTTCCAGAATGTACATATCTATTTGTTTGTCACTACATTATCAGCATGATTAGAACCACAAATTGAAATATTTGTCATATCAGTGGCTGCTGCAGCCAGAGGAGCAAATATCCAAGGCTGCCCTTGGACTTAGGGGGAACACTAAGAAAGCAAACTAATATTCCAGGAAGTCAGCAAGGAATATACAACAAATTAAGTCTCCCAAATAATTACAACATCCCAAAGGGAGCACGAGCTTCATTTGCAAACTACTCTTAGACTTCTACTTATATTTTAAAAGACATTTTGAAAGGGCAGTACTGACATAGTTTGTAACATAATAATAGTTCATTATGTATCCAGGATATATGGACTTAAATTTCACAGACCTTAAGTGATCTATGGCTGGATCCCCAGTGCAGGAGATAGTTGGATAGATCAGGATTCCTTTGCTCTGAAATGCCATCTGCCTTCCCAAGAAGGATATTTTTAGGGGGTTATTTTAAATTTCAGTCTTGATATTTAAAGTCTTTCATATTTATGTTTCTACTGCTAATGGGGAGCTAAAATAAGGGGGTCAGAAATGAGTGTGTCTCTGTATATGCACAACCCTGGCTGGGGACAAGCATGAGCAGTTCCCACAGAGATTAACTGGAGAGAACAGGAAAATAGGTGGCTGTCAGGAAGGGAAGATAAGAGTACAATAAGTACTGAAATGATAGGTAAGAATTCCTAGAAATCATTCTGACTTCACAGGGTAGCAGAGACACACTTAGTGACAATATGCTCTCTCTTTCCAGCCCTTAAGTGCAACTGTGATGTAGATCTGACAATATTCCCTTGAGAGAATTATATGTATTTTTCAAAAGAGAACCTGAAATACAGGTCTAGCAGTACTCTCATTACTTCAAGATTAATCACAATAAACAGAAATACCAAATAATGGGGTTTTCTAGAAAAAAAAAAAGACAAACATAATATTAACATGATAAAAAAACCCTACAAATTGTTTGCCTCTTACTCAAGCTACAGAGAGCCCAGATCAGAAGTCTGACATGTTTGCAAGTTTTCAATCACTTTTCCAGCTTCATACTACTTATAACTTCAATATAGAAGAGAAAAAAAAAAAGAAATCATTTGCAATGCCAGAGGCACCTTCAAATCTAAAAACAGATTTGAAAACATCTTTTCTTCTCCGAGTCAAGGAAGAAAAGCTACAGGAAAACCTTTGTAAATCCCACTGGCAAAATACTAAAAGCACTGAGTAGGCTAAAGTACATTAGTTGTTAGTAGGAACGCACAACCAGACAAAAGGTTGGAGTTGCTTTCATATGTTCTTCTATTAAGGGACTTTAAACACTGTGTTGTGGTGCCAGCATATAAGCTGCATTTTTGGAAGCTGTAAAAATTAAGCAGGGGAAGCAAGGAAACTGTTATGGCATCTATCAAGCTGTTTAAAACAAAGAGATCACCAGGGAAAAAACCCCAACACTATATGCGTAACTAAAAAAAAAAAAATAGAAGTTTTTCCATATAACTTAATGGCTTGTTATGCTTTTTTCTCTCCTCATTCCCTTGAACATTTTCTGAGGGCACTTTGCACAGAAGGATCAAGTACAAACACCACCCAGCAAAAGCTACAAGTGTTATGACTAGATTTAGTTATCACAACCACATTTTTTTTTCATGAAGGACTGAGAACCTTCTGTAAAGCCTTCATTATTGTTCCAAAGCCATAAGGAAATGAGAGCAGATAGACATCTCCCAGTACCCAAATTCAGCATCAGGAAGTTAATCCAGAAAGGCACCCCGAGTACCTTAGAGTACACTCCTGAAATTTGGACCAGAAAACCAGCAACTTGAGCTGGTGGGTTTTGCCCTGTTTTCACACAGGACAATGTGTGAAATTCTCACACAGCTCAAACCAAAGCTTTGCCAGCAAAGCAGAATCTTATACCAACTAGCTAAATCAAAGTAGTTCAAGTGGAAATTCAGGAAAACCTCACACAATAATAGGGGCATTTTCCCTAAAAAGACAATGAGAGCCATTACATCCCGAATCAGAATTCACTTATCCATTCATTGATATGTTTAAATTAAAAAAAATGCAATAAGACAAAGCAAAAACTCTCCATTTCTGCCACCTAAATACACTTTAAAATTCAGAAACAGAATTTCAGCACGTGATCAATGCTCTCTGCACAGGAGCACATTCCAACTACTCTCAGGCAACAGCCATTCATGTTTCTTACAGCTTATATTGTCTTGACAGCCCTACAGACCTGTTGAAGTTGTACTACAAAGCGATTAAATAAGAGTGAATATTGTGCACAAGGCTGAAAAAGTCAAGCATGTCAGCTCCAACACTATTCCACCTTCTATTCATAGCTCAAAGCAAGGCTCCCTGTATTTCTTTCATATAGGCTTAACTCAATTCATTCAAGCATGCACATAAAATTGGCATTCAATAGCATATATATACAAGAAAGAGCAGGTCACATACTTAAACTACTTTTTCTTATAAGTTAAAAGCCACTCCTGCACACAGGCCTCACTGCACTGGAACAGAATGAAGGATCTGGGAGTGGCAGAACCAAATCTAAGTTTCATCTAAGTTTTTTTTATTTTTCTGGTCATTAAATACAGAAAGGAGTTGGCAGCAAAGCCCTCCTTGGGTAAGATGTGAGAGAAAACTCAGATTCTGTGACTGTATTTCACAGTGGTGTGACTTAACTGCCATCGTGCCCAAGGCAGGTCAGTTATCCTCTACTTTAACATCTACTCTATAAACAAATCAAATAAATAATACTTAGACACTTCCCAACTCTCCTTTGAGGTTGTATGTCCCAATTTATTTTTTTCTTATAGATGGCACATCTTCAGGGCCATGAAATTGAGAAGAAAGATCTAGAACAAGTAACACTGAGATGACTGCACTGATTCCAAGCTTATAAATCTCCTAATGCTACTATAAATACTGCTTTGTTTGTCATGATGTGCGCTCCTACCAAACAGTTCAGTCAGCCTGAGGGAATAAAATAAAAAGGATATCAAAAGACATCTATTTTGTTTGTGAAAGACTTCACTGCAGCCTCTGAGGTCTGTTCTTTACCACACATATGTTTAATTCCCATCAGCATTTGTGAAGCTTAGTGCAGACTGCATGGAGAGAAATGAAACTTTTATGTTAGCCCCAGTATACGGTTTGCTTTATCTTTTGGTCCCTTTTAATCAAAAAAAAAATAAAATCACAGTTGCTTTCAAACATGCTTTTTAGCTTGGCAAGCCTTTGTTTGTGCAGAGATATGTAAATTTGTGACAGTAACAAAACAAATTGATTAGTGACATGGAAACCACTTAATTCTTGCTTCCCCTATGGGAGACAGTTAAGCAACCATTTAACCTGTTTGTATTTTGTGAAGAAGTTGTTGCAAGCCTTTGACTGAGATTCTAGAAACTCAAAATTATCATCTTTTACTCTAACCTGACTGCAAAACCAGTCCCCTGACAAGCCTACATGGGGCTAATTATCCAGCTCTGAAGTTTTACCAAGCACAACTAGGTTGTGCTAAGGAAAGGAGAAAAACTGATGAGGTTCTGATTTAAAACAGCTACTAATTGTTGCTGTGCTTTATCCTGTCAACTCAAGGCAGACTAAATTATCTTACCGAGTTCAGACTATGCAAAAATCAAACATCTACAGAGTCCAAAAAGCAGACTCAAATGTAAGCCATGCATATCTTTAGCTATGATATCACATCATTCTCTTTATTAATATACACCATTAGCCAGGCCCCATTTTTACATATATAAATTTGAGAGATATCCTAAGTGCCACCTACACATATCTCCTCTTAGATCTAATGCAAACTCAAGCTGCAGGGATCTAAAAAGCTTAATTCACATTCAGACACGCTCATGAATGTTTTCCAACACATCCAAGTGTGATAAACAAGTATCAGCCACTTTGCTTCCTCAATTCCTGCAAAAGGCTCAGTGTTTTAAAACAGAAATACAATAACAAAATATTGAATTGACACTTATGATGAAATGTATTTGATTAAGACTTAATAAAGTAGCCCATATATTACCAGTGAATAATGCATCACAAGATAAAGCTAGACATAAAGCAAATAAGGTGTCAAAGCTAATTCCTATGTGCATTTTTCTGCCATAATAATTTTTTTTTTGTTGGATCTTAAAAACGCATGCTTTTTAGAAAAAAAAATAAATCCCTTGAAGAAATTTACCCGTCTTTAGTCATGTGGCAACATTAAAATCAATGCAAACTTTCCAGGAAAGTACTTAGTTCCTTGAAAGTCTTCACACTTTGAAAAGCGTGGTTTAAAAGCACAGCACTTGAAGAAGATGTCAATAAATAAAATGTTTGGGGTTTCCCCCCCCACACACCCCATCCTGTGAATCAGGAATGACAGAGTAAGACACAAGAGCATCATAAGATGTGACTAAGCATTTTAGCTGAAATTAATTTTGCTGAAGTATTTTGTTAATATTCAATATGAGCCTTCCCAAACTGACAAGCCGTAAATTGCCTCCATAAATGACACTGCACACACTGGATGTCAAAGCACACAAGCAAACACCTGAGGCTTATATAAATTTATCTTTTTTCCATGTTGATAGCAGTCTGGCCTTAACTGAACCACAACATTCAATCCAAAAGAAAACACCTTTCCAGTAATTAAAAAGTTTAAAGATACTTGCAAAGGCAAATATTTATATGCAAAGCCAAGAGCACATTGCTTGGAAAATACATTTTATATCCCTGTTTGATGTTTAGGAAGTGATATGCCCAGAAAATCTATAATCTTACCATGTCCCTGATACAATTCAATACTAAAATTTTCACTAAAACTCTCACTGGGAGTTTACAATAGCATACAGAAAAGTAACTGAAATTACATGGCTACTAGCAAATGCAAATGGTTCTTCTACAAGCTAACTAGGGTCAGAAACTACCTCTCAAGGTACCAAAGCTGCAACACAAAGAGCTGAAAATGTATTCGCTTATTCCAGAAACTTCCCTGACTCTTGCCCGGGTTTACAAACCCCACTCAAGGAAGGATCTCTGGGACATGTTAATGCCACACTTCTTATACACTCTGGAGACTTTTCTCTTTTTTTTTGTTGTTGTTGCTGTTATTGTTTGGTTTGTGTTGTTTTTTTTTTCCAGGCCCTGCCTTTAAATCTCCCTTCTCATTTGGCAAGTTAAAACTTTATTCTCCAACATGTCCAGATAAATATAGACAATAACTGTGAACCACCACTTCGCTTGCACACTAAAGCCCTTTATTCCACACAATATTTATCCTTCTTAGTATAGAGATACTATCAACTTATACATTATTATCCTCCTGAAGACACTTTCAATAAACACAGGACAGCAGCAAGTTTAAAAGCATTCAGAATTCAAAAGAAGTCCCAAAGTTTCAGGATAAATCACAGGGGAACAGGTTGCCCAGAGAGGCGGTGGATGCCCTCTCTGGAGGTGTTTAAGGCCAGGCTGGACAAGGCACTGGGCAGCCTGATCTAGTCAGAGGTGTCACTGCCTATGGCAGAGGGGTTGGAACTAGATGACCTTTAAGGTCCCTTCCAACCCAAACTATTCTATGATACTACATTTCCACTGACTTCCTCCACTTATTTTAAAAGTTTTTTCTAACACAATATCAAATTCAGTTATTAAAGTTCTGATCCACAGAAGAACACCATTCCTGATAATCTCACTGGTCACAATTCTTAAAGAGATTTAGAAATTGAACATTTTAAATATTCAAGTATTGCTCAGTAGCTTACAAAAAACTTAGCTTCCTTTTTATCTGAATAAATCTCAAAACACTAAAGGGCAGCTTGTTGGGAAATAATTATCAGTCTCCCCTCTTTTCTTTTTATTAACTCTTTGTATAAAGAAAAGTCTTTCATGGTAAAAGGAAATACTCTTCTATCTAGAACAATATTAAGAGAAAAATGGAAAAGATTTTTGTTTAGAGACTAAGGTTTCCAGAGAAGGACCCTCCTGACCTACATGAGTGTTCCTTGTCCCCAGCTCTCTGCCTGACACATGTTGCACATTTGCATTGGATTCCATGTACAGCTGCAGAGAAAGCCCCAACACAACCCTTTTTCCATACAATGTGTTGAAACAGAGCCTTTGGGAGCAATGAGCAAAAGCTCACTCAGGATATTTCCACATTTAATCAATAAAAACATTCTAATGGTTCTCTCTCTCATTTATATCTAGAGGAGTAAGAACAGCCCAAAAGTGAGATTTATTAACTGTGTTCTAGACTAACGACTGACTGAGCCACATCCTGGGAAGTTCCACTGAAGTTTAATACTGCCCAATTTTAATGAAAATTTAAAGCTACTGTCTGAAAAAAGAGAAAAAAAAAGAGAGCTTTTTTTCCAGAAGGCTCTCATAAAATACTCACTCTGAATTAAATAAAAAATATATATCAAAGGGCTGCATAAGAAGCTGCATATGTAAACCAAACTTAGTTGCTTTATGTTAACAATAGAATTGGTTAGAGTTATAAGGGATCATAAAGATCATCTAGTTCCAAAAAAAAAAAAATCACAGGTCGAGAGCCCTAACATGTTTCTTTCCTCCTATTAAGTCTCCAGAGGCAAAAGAAAAAAAAAAATAAATCACGATTCAGTCAATTAATAACTTCTGATAAAATAAAATCCCATTTAACAGTGTCCTAATTTTGCAGCCTCAGGATTTACATTCCAAAATTGATCCTAGCAATTGGGAAGATGAGAAATTTTTTGCTAATAAAATCCAGAGCTCTGAACAATTGGTATGAAAAGTTCTGTAGAAATGAGCTCATGCTTCGTGCTGATAGATGACTGCTCTCTGTGCTTGGTGTCCTTGTCACACTGGCTTCCCAAGGAAAGAAGTATGTCAGATCATGCCCTGACAGTGAATTAGCCCTATTGGAGAGCTTCTATCCAGCTCAGAGCATAGGTAGAGCTTCTTCAACTTTGCTTCCAAATGACCATGAAATTACACCTTTAACAATATAGAATCTGAGTACTCTGTCCAGGTAGCAGCACTCAAAATCCACAGAAAACATCTCCAGGCCAATTCCATGTGCTGCAGAAGCCAGATTGATCCAAACAAACACATCTAATTCACATTAATTGTTGACAAAATTCTCAGTAAAATACTGTCTAATGTTTTAGACACAAGAAACATTTCAAGGTACATTTTGAGACTTCATTTTTCCAACCCAAGTTCCATAAGCTCCTAGCTGGAAGATGACAGCCTACCAGAGAAGACAGAAGAATGCAAGGAAAAGGATGCCCAACTAGAAAACACAGTATGTGGGAGTCAAGGCACATCATAAACACAGCAATGCTCACTTACACAGCAGCCAGGGCACTGACATTTTTTTCCATTGCTAAAGAACTAGTTTTATAAGTTTGACTAAGATTATCCATCTAAATAATAAAACTGAAAACTAGAAAGGGAGTTCAGGAGTAAATCTGTTGGAAGAGTGGTTTGCTTCATTACAATGTTGTCTTCTCAAACAGTCTAAGTGTTCCTTTGTTAGGATACAGCAAAAAAAAAAAAAGAAAGCACAATAGACTTAAGAACTGTAGACTGCAATACCTGCAGCTTAAAACTATTTTCAGTGAATTTCCCTAAGAACCTACCAGAAGAAATAACAGCTAATGTACATTTCAAGTAGCTCTCTTGGTCAAAGCAAGATCAGAGGAATACAAAGCTGGAAGAGATTATGCAGTTCCAAGCCTTCTATGGAAACACATTTTCATATAAGTTCCACAGAAATACATTTACATATCTACAAGGCTGCTTTAGATAGTTGGATAAGTGCACATGAACACTCTTCTCTAAGAGAAATTCCATTTTAAAAGTATTTAAGCCTATGACTTAGAAAAGGTTTTTTGACATCCAAGGAAAATCATCTTCGCTTCAAATTAAACCCATTGCTTCTTGAACTTCTCCAAGAAGATAGAGAAAATTAGTTACTGTATTTTTTAATAGAAATATTTACTATGAAAGAACAGTCCCCTCCAAGCGCTTATCAATTTTTTTTTTTTTAATGGAAACAATCACTTATTTCCCCCCTCTTGGTTTATATATCTCCTCATACTTTCATTTCTTCTTTGTCATAGGGAATGTAGTTCTGAGAATCATAGAATGCATTGAGTTGGAAGGGACCTTCAAAGGCCACCTAGTCAAATCTCCCTACAGTGAGCACTGACACTAGATCAGGTTGCTTAGAGTCTCATCACCTCCATCAAGATGGAACCTCCATCACCTCTCTGGGCAACCTGCAGAAGCACTGAAACAACTGTTGATCCCTTACCCAAATTTAGATGTGCAATTCCTACTTATGTCCTCACTTATGACACTGGGGTCAGCCAAAAAGTAATTCCAAAAACACTGTTCATTTTAGAAGCCTGTACATTCTAGTTCCTTAACTACAGACAGTCATTATGACTTTGTGCCCCAAGAACAAGCTGAGATGAACATTTTGATGCTTCATATTTTTGTTGCTCGTGTCCTCATTAGCAGCTGCTACACTGTTCAGCATCTCAGACAAAAGATACCTAAGTTAATTTTACTCACTATTTACAACAAAATCACAGAGGAGAATATATTTACTTCTCAAGTCTGTCCCGAGGCATATTATCTGGGATCTCAAAGGAAAGAGATTTGATGTTTTCTGATTTTTAACTTATTTACCTGTAGCTCTTCATATAAAACCAGGTGAACATAGCATTTCACTTGGTGGACAAGATGTGTGCTAACCAGTTTCTAGTTCCACCAATCTAAACACTTCATTCCCAACAGACAGCCTTGTAACTTGCTTCTACCCATGTAAGATGGCTTCATGCATCTGGCTCCCTCACCTTTGGAAGCCAAAGAAATTATCCCAGGAGAAACATTTGAACTGCACAAAAAGAGGTTATAGATATTGGGTCACATCAAAGCTATGGAAGTTTCCAACAGTCCAACCAATCTGTTTAGCTGAAAGCTAACAGAAAACTATATAGTATTTCCCCTCCAACCTTAAACAAGAATGAAAAAAAACAGCTTGTCACTTTTAGCCTCACCCACTTTCATCATAAAAAAAGTAATTTTCAAGCACAGGACATAAACCTCTTCAACCAAACACCACAGTACTATCCCAAAAGCAATGACAGATGATGCAGAACTGCTTCAACTCCCAATATTTCACAAGAGAGGGAAACATGGCAAGGCACATGGAGATCAAGTTCTTTAAGAGATGTAATCTGGAAGCAAAGCTTGCCATTGATTTAAAACTGTGTAGTGTAATTCAACACTTAGTACTTTAAACCTTCACTAATGCAATCAGATAAACAGAATATTTAATTAATCCCATTCCTAACACAATTTCTTCAGATCTGTCAGGAACAATCAGCAAGTGACAAGTTCCACATCATTAGTCCTCATTGTGACTGTTTTCAAAACAAGTGAACTGCCATCACCAGAGGCCTAAAATGCTGCTGGTTTTATTTATTATTGCTGGGCAAAGACATTTTGCTTTCCCTTGTGCTCTTTGCAGCTTTGCACACAAAGATAATTAAGAGGCAAGACAAGAGCAGTGCTGACAATGCACATCTCCCCACTCAGGCTGTGAGGTGCCTGGGTGAAGCCAAGCACCTTTGGAACACACAAGTTGATGTTAATCAGTGCTCATAGTGCTCATCTTCCCCTCAGATTGCAACACCTCACTGTGAATAAGGACAAAACTGTACCCCTAAGCCAAAAAAAATCCCAGTAGAAACCTTTAGACTATGGAAGTAGCAACCTATACCACCACTGAAGTGTTCTGGGAGCTTTAGTTTGTCAGGTTCCCATGTAAATTCGTAAAATTGCATTACAGTTTGCAATAAATATTGATTAAACCAGTAAAGAATTGATTGTTAATATTCTGAGTGCTTGTAGTTTCTTCCTGAAATATGATTTCTATTGAGGCCCAGCCACATCCCTAGCCTGTTGACTGATAATTAAGAAATCACTGATTAATTACACAGAAATGACATTTTTGACATTCCTTACACACAAAAAATAGAGAATTATAGTGCCATAACTCAGGTTGTGGTTATGTTCATCCAATTTATCCTCCGTTTTCCATTTTAAATTCATGTGGGAGCTGCTTAGTGTCACTACAGCTCACAGAGCAGAAATGGGCAGGCCACCTCAGCAGTATTCTCAGCACTAGGAGTGGCACCAGGCTCACCCACAGGTATTTATTCTGAAAGTTTAAGGAACTGCTTCACTTCCATCATCAGAAAGCTAATTAAGAGCAATGCAGGCAAGATAATCAGAAGAAATCCTTGTGCAAACCTGGCTTTATAGAAAACATCAATAGGTTTCCTATATCCTGTGAAAATAGTAATGCTTTAAACAATTCCATTTGTCTCTGCAAACACAGACCCAAAACAGATGGAAGAAAAAAAATCATCCAATTCAATGCATGGTGGGGTTATGGGACCTTTAACAGCTTACAGATCTGCTACAGGGGAAACTTCTATAGTATGCATCAAATACGCAAAATGTATTTGTGTTAGTAATGCTAATTTTCTTTAGGAACTGTGTGTGCATAGGCCATTAAAATGCATATAAAGCTTAAAAATATTCTCCTGTGCATTTAACAAGCAATTAATGTGGCTGAATGGGGAATAGATGTGACTAAGTGGAAAAATAAAACAAAACAAAACAGAACAGCTACTTAGTAGACCCAAATTGTAACTTTCCAATCTCTACAACTAAACAAATTTCAGTAGGATTTCAACTATTTCATTTCTATTTCATACAGCTTTATTAAGTTAACAGCATAATTGTATGCACAAATACTCTCCAATATGGCATGACACCAACAGAAAAAATTCTGCCTCTCTCAGATTGCTGTAAACATCACTAAACTGCAGCTTCCTATGTTTTACAATGCAATATGCAAACTTCATTGATGATACTGTCCCCAAGAGATACGAGGTACAAGTTAGTAGAAGCATTTGTCATGACCTGTCAAGGATAAAAACTTGCTTTATGATGCCACATTAACATCAAAATTTAAGCAATTGTACCTGGTTATCTATAAAATAAGTTCAGATCTAGCTGTTTCAGAACAGATTCTTCAATGCAACAGTCATTTGCAATATTGTGGTGATGATTTGGCACATACTTTGCAACAGGACAAGTGCAAGAGCATCTTCCATTTAAATCACAGAATTGAGAGTGAAAAATGATAGTTCACTGATACAAGTGGAGGTAAAATAAGAGAAGGTCCTTGATGAACATGCAAAGGAAACTGAACATCTTGAAAACTACATAAGATTCTGCTCATATGGCCAAGAATGAGAACTTGCTTAGCAAATTATACAAGGAATTAAGCCCATTCTCTACCTTCCTGTTAGCTAATTGTCTTCTTCCTTGGATTGACACCATCTCCATATGAAAAGGGTTGAAAACACAGAACTAAGACAATGCACAAACAATGCTTGAAAAGCTGGTTCCAAGGAGACCCAAGAATTTCATAACCGTAATCATCTAGGTTGGAAGGGATCTTTTAGTTCAAGTCCAACCATCAGCCCAACTCTGACAAGCCTCATACCTGGATAGGGACTTGAACCCTTGACTCTCAGATTAGGAATCTGATGCTCTCCCAACTGAGCTACAAAGCATTCTTCTAGCTTTTACTATATAGAAATAACTATGTGGACACAAGTCAAAACAAATCACAACCTGAAAATGCTACATAATAGCAAACTAAAAGGATGAAGTGCAAAAATGATTGATGTAAAAGAAAACAAGATCATTCACTAGAGGGAAAATATACCAAGGCTCAGAAAAAGACTGATAAGAAGAAAGCAGAAATTAAGTCAGTGAAGAAGAAAACAGAATTCGCTTGGTCACCTGGACAAACAGATAGGGTCAGGTGAAGTCAGCTGGATAACTTTAACCACAAAACTAAGATGGTTGATTCCCTCCACAATTCATATATATGGACTAACCCTAGTTAATGAAAAAAAAAAAATAAATCTAGAGAATAAACAAGACAAATCTCAGAAGAGAATCCGATCTTGAGTTACTGCTCAAAAAGGAGAACAATTTTCACTTATGTTGTCCAAGGAGCTTCATGAGAAGTTAGAATTAAATTTGTTAGTTGTAATAGAAAAATCAAAATAACAAAGATTTTATTCCTGAAACAAGACCTTAAAAGACAAGAAAACGATCTCTTTCCTTAATTATTGCCTTCTAAAATCTTCTCAGGGCAGCTGCAAAACAATTGGCAGGAATTCACATGCAAGTAAGACAGAAGCCATGAGCAGAGTCTTGCACATCACCACAATGCCAGTCAGCACACTGCAATCATTACTTACACTTCAGTTACTCTGCCTGCCTAGAAAAGTGCAAATAAGAGGAAAAAGAAGAAAGAAGCAATGAAGAGGGAAAAAAAAGCGATGAAATTCATTTGTTGCCTGTCAATAGGCTTATAAAGCCAGCAGCCTTGTTAGTGTCTGCTTAGAAGTGCATTTGGAAGCAATAGAGCTGGCATCCCCTGCTTTTTATTTTCTCCCCTTATGCAAGCAATTGAAATAAAATTCTTCCCCAGAACTAAATATTATAAAAGGTACTACAAATAAATTTAACTCCATTTAATTTTCCTATGACAAAAAGAAGAAATGAGAAAAATCACTCAAGGCTTGAACAAACAATTATCAACAACCTGAACCTCCTTTACTTCAAGGTTAATGCGAATGAAATTTCCTCAGGTTGAACATTACACCAATTAGAAAAGCAAAAAAAAGCTTGTAAGCTCCAATTTCTAGCAGTAGAGGTAGACACAATGTTTCCAGAAAGCTCATTATATATAGATTTAAGTTTCTCCAGGGACTGGTTAAGGCTAGCTAAGTTCTATCAATACCATTAGGCTCTCCAAGATGCAATTCTCAATGTATTTATGCCTTTGAACATGAGGACACAACTACAAAAGGATTGAAGTATCGTATAATGCCATGACTGCATTTTCTTCTTAGACTACAAGCTACTTTAACAATCATCTACAACAAAATGATCTGATTCAGATAAAATTCAGCAATACAGAGAACTGAGCCATTCAGAAGCAGCCAGTGTGTTGGCTTCATTATTTTAAGTATTAGATCAGAAATTGATATAACAAAATGAACAGTGTTTTAAAGCAGAACAATCCAGTTGAAGATATGATCATTTTGCTGGTGACAATATGTTTCAAGGAAAAAAAAAAAAAGCACTGGCATTCATAAATCAGAGTATCATCCCAACAGTCTTCACAGCCAGATGTTGCATTGAAAAGCTGAGTAAATCCTGCTTGCCAGGAGCTATTGTATTTAAGTATTAACTTTTTAATGTTAAAGTAACTTACAAAACTGTAAACAAAGTTGAATTTCTAACAAAAATCCATTCTTTTTCCCATTGACAATACCTCTTCAGAAGCACTTACAGATCTATATATACACAGATGCAAAATTTGCTTGTTCAATTATCTTGGTCATTTTTTAGGACTGCCAAATTTGGATCATTTTTGCACCCCAATGCAAAAAAAAAAAAAAAAAAGCTGCTACTAAATCAAGAGTAACAGGAGGAATTATTTATTTACACTCATCACCTTTGAGGGATGATCTTGCCACAGCATTTGCCATACTCATCTCCAAGTGCCAGGACAGGCAACAGCAATTGATCACACAGTTATTGGTTAATTACAAAAAATTACCCACCTACATTAAATTCCAAAACAGAGTTAATGAAGTAAATGCATCCTGGGCTGCATCAAGAGAAGTGTGACCAGCAGGTCAAGAGAGGCGATTTTGCCTCTCTACTGGGCTCTGGTGAGACTGCATCTGGAGTATTGTGTCCAGCTNTAATGGACATAAATTGAAAGAGGGGAGATTCAGGCTGGAGAGAAGAAAGAAATTAGGTTGATGAGACACTGGAACAGGTTGCCCAGAGAAGTTGTGGATGCCCCCTCTCTGGAGGTGTTTAAGGCCAGGCTTGACAAGGCACTGAGCAACCTGATCTAGTGGGAGGTGTGTCTGCCCATGGCAAGGGGGTTGGAACTTGATGATCTTTAGGATCCCTCCCAACCCAAACTACTCTACAATTATATAAGCAAGCATTGTTAGCTAA
Source organism: Turnix velox (assembly GCA_013400935.1). Classification (NCBI taxonomy): domain Eukaryota; kingdom Metazoa; phylum Chordata; class Aves; order Charadriiformes; family Turnicidae; genus Turnix; species Turnix velox. The sequence continues at coordinate 101,334 of VZTY01035089.1, forward strand.
AGATTTTTAATTTACACAACTATCTGGATGCATCTGTAGCTCAAAGATGATGCATACACATCTCTCAACGGTTCTGCATACAGATTCTCAGAAGCCAACATCCAAAGGAAATCAGACAGAGCTGCAAAATCTCTAAAAATTCTAGTCAGATGACACTTCAGTCCTTCAAGATGTAGTTTCAGCAGTGCTAAGGAGCCACTGGCAGCTCCTGTCTTGCTTAGCGCTCTACTGGAAGAAATGAACTCTCTAATGCAACATAACACATGGGAAATCATTCCTGTTTGCAGGAGGAAACACCACTACCATGAGTCTTGTAGCACAAGATCATCTAGGTGCTAGATGATCCAAGAGGACCCATGGCATCAGCAAACAAGTTACATCCTACTCAAAAATAGTAAGATTTTTCTGTTCATACTCATGGCATAAGCAGAAATAGAACCAAAGTAAATAATATACTTACCACAACTTAGATCTTCATGAATTCCAAGCCATCAGCTACACATAATCTGGAAAGAAACTGTAAGAGTCCAAATATCTTGCTGCAAAATTACACTGGGCAACCACAAAATTATTCCTCACAACGTTTGAGCTCATTCTGACCAGCAGGGAGCATGGCAGTAGTTTCAAGTAGTGATATTCAACCTTACTGGGTTTAGTTAATCATTGTTTGGGAAGAATAAGGTGGAAATGATGCTCTAAATACAAAACAATGTCATTTTAATCTTTATAGCACACATGTGACAAAAAGACTTAGGTGCAATAAGGCCAAATGTACAAAATGCAGCACTGCCCTGGGACCCATTTCAAGCCAAAATGTAGGATTGCACAGGGAAAAAGCAGAAGGGAAAATTAATTAAGGAAAATTAAAGTATCTTAAGCCCAGAAAATAGTGCAGTTAAGTCTTCCAGTTTCAGTAAATTGTGTCTATTCTTAGAGAAAACAGAGGCTCTTTGAGATGAGCTGTTTTCCATTATCTTTGAGAAAAATAAAAAAGGATCACCTTTTAGCTCCTGATATTACTACTATCTTCTTGGGAATGTTTAGTTTCTTTAGTGAAATCAGATGTCTTCTTGGATCTCAAATCACTTTAGAGACATACAGATGGTAAAAATGCTGGGTTTTCTTTTCATCTTCCTGTCAGCTAAGAAACATCAGGCTTGCAATGGCCTAACCATTATTGACAGTATCAAGCTCTTAATTCCTCTGCATTTTGAGAGGCTTTCCTGGCTTTTTTTTTTTTGGGTGGGGGATATGATTTTCTTATCTTATTGTTTTTTCAGAGCCTCAGGGTTTAGATATTAATTTGCCAAATTATTTGTTCATAAATAGGTGAGTGGGCATAAGGGAGAAAGAGCAGTATATTAACATCAAAGAGATTTGGACAACATTGCTACTCTGCATCACCAGCTCCCTCTTATCCTTTTGACCATCAAGATTGCCATTACAGGGTAGAAATTGGAAAATATCAGAGTTTAATATACTTCAGAATGACAACACTGTGAAGTTTGGTCCAGCAAACGTACTCATTTTCTTAGAATTACACACTTAACTGATTAGAAAATGGCCTTCTAGCACATCAGGAGGGGCCACTGCCATTAAGAACAAAAAAAACTGGTCCATTAACTACTTGTGTAAACAACCAACACATAATTCCTAAAAAGCCTGTAAAATAAAAATAAATTAACAAATATATTGTGAGCAGCACTTGATGCTACAAATAAACAAATCAGCTATTTAGTTTTTTTTGCTCCCTGCCACAGCTTTCCCCAACAAAAGAAGAAAGGTTCTTCTTCTGCAAGAGAAAACTACTAAAAAATGCTGATGCAGTCAAAGAAAATCACACTATAATTATTTTCTTATTAATAAACAAATGCATCCTTCCTTTTGGCCTCTTACCAGAAGTGCTAATTAATGTAGATACTACATTTTCTTCCAGCTACAAAAGCTGGAGAGGCAGCAGAGGTTTTAAGAACTGCTTGAGCTGGATGAACAGATAAATTAACTGCCTCTAGATGGTTTCAGTTCTTCATGTCTGAATCTGCTGACTAATATGAAGCAACCCATTAGTCATCCAAGCAACATACTAAAATTCATGCTGGGCATTTACATGCAGTTACCTTAGTTTCATGTATCAGTAGCTACACACCTGCATTTTTTGAACAGTGAAAACACCACTTATACATTTTTAACTTGGCAGAATCACTCAGTTCTCATGACTTCCATATCATCAAGGCAACTGTCCTTTCAGAGCAATAAAATTGCAGAAGCACAACCAATGATGCATACCTAAAAATGCACAGCCTACAGTTCCATCTTGCATTTATTTAAAAACTTAAGTGCCTAAAGCAGGCACACACATGCCCCCTTTCCATTTTAGAACTGAAGTTCTTCCTGAATTTCCATGGCCTTGAGGAAAAGGGCAAGGAGAAATTTTCTTGTGACCTCATCTCCAAAACTCTTCCCTTTTACCATACAGTAATTACAGTTACATTGAACAACTGGATACAGCTGACAAACAGATCCTCAATGTTAAATTCAATACATTTCACTACAGAATTCAGCAGTTGATTACCATATATAAGTGAAGCACAATAAATAATTAGAATTTCTGTTGACATTCTAATGGCAATTTATTCCATTACTTTCTCCAAATTGGGGACCTTCAATTGAGGTATGGCAGTACCCTGAAAACATTCACCATGCTTGTTGAGTATTTTCATCCTTATAAATCTTTATAAGGATGTAAAATACAATTAGAGTTGTATGTTACTATACATGTATTATAACTATTATATAAGAGGAAAAACAAAAAAAATACAGTCAAAAGCCCCCATTTGGACAGATATTTACATTCAGGTATTTAGCCTAATCAGCTATGTGTAGAATGGGACCACAAGTCTTGGAAACTGAAATACATCCCACGGATTTTTAAAGAGATAATCCCACAAACTCCTGTACTGTAAATACCCCAGAAATTACTGGTGATGTCAGCTAAAGCATCACTCCTGCTCAGATAACAAAGAGAAACAAAGTGTCTTAAGCTAGAGCTGTACTCTTGTGCTTCCAGTCTCCTACTGTTTTGTAGGAAATGGCTGTATTTCACAATATACACACTCCTCTAGCCCATTATTTTAATATTAAAAGAGACTAAGCTTTAACGGATTTTTAGTACTCCTTCCTATTTTGGTATTTCTATAAAGACAATCACATGTGAAGCTGAAGTCAAAACAGGAGGTGCACATACTCTCTAAATTTACCCCAAGAGAACTGTTTTCATGTATTTCCACACTGCAAAGAGAAGCTCAAAAGCAAAAGGTTCTGACTGAAGTACTTCATTTTACTTTCTGACAAGTCCTCACAAGAAAACAATAATGTGTATCAAGCCTCTACCACTACCTGTCTTCACAACTACTCTGAATTTTAAATACATCACAGGCCACAGCAAATTAAATAATTGAAATATCTTCCCAACATAACTCAGCTGTGACTGGTGGGAATGTTCCAAAAGCTTGGGAATTCAATTTAAGAAAATTACAAATGATGACCAGCTTACAATGGACTTCATATCAGGCCAAACAATCATTGGTAAATAATATTATCATGTTAAATGGAAGCACTTTGATGTTAGTACTTCCAATATAGGCTTTGCATCTTCTTTTTTTTTCGAAGCTCTTTGCCTCCCATCCTCAAAATCTTCTTTCCCTTTTTACCTCCAAATCACTAATTGCAGAAGAGACATTGAATCTATCCTTTCCCTCCAATCTTGCTTTCCAGTGCTTTCCACAGCTCCCCTTCAAACTCCCAACACTTCATAGGTGATCTCTGTGTAACACTGATCCCATGAGCTCCTTGATAGCAGGCAGCCCTCACCCAAGCAACATTCCCAGCAGGCACAATTAATCAAGAGGATAAGAGGCAAGCAAGCACATTCAGCTGTGTTCAAAAGCTTATTTCAGAATATCTGATCACACAACAGAAGTAAGCCACAGCTTGGGGCCTGAGCTGGAATAGCCAGAGTAACCATCAGCATCATGGAAATAGGACAGATAAGAGAATAAATTCCCCTTAGAAAATCAAGTTCTCCCCTGCTAAGCAACATCACCCCATCAAGTTGACTTAGTTCTTGGAAAAAAAATAGAGGTATTAACTGGGAGAGGGAAGGTGGCAGGACAGTTTTAGCAGGCTCAAGCATGACCTTCTCCCACAATGAGAAAAATACTTTTACTTCTCCCCTGTCATAGATGTTGCAGTTTATCTTCATCCCAACTTCTTTCAGCACATCCCTTCAATTTTCCTCCTCTTCCTAATCAATTCTAATTACTGAGCTTCCCCTCTTAACCCCAAACACTAATGAAACTATCAAGCAGCCACTTGCTTCATCATTAGGTCAAAACCTCTTTGGGGGACAACTCAGCTATTACTTGTTGACATCACTGATCACCATAGCACAAGCCAATGAGCAAACAATACATACCTATTTATAGATTAGGTACTTCTACATTTCCAAAAGCTTCAGAATATTTATTTTTAGCCAATGCTGTTTTCAAAGACAGCGATTCTGTTTGGAATGGAACTACTGATGCACAAAACAGTGGTCAGATGCCAAACATCCTGTCCTGGGGACTTCTTAAATGGAAAACCAGCTTAACTCACACTCAGAATCACAGAATGACCCGGGTTGGAAGGGACCTCAAGGATCATGTAGTTCCAATCCCCCTGCTTAGCAGGGCCACCAAACAAACACATCTACTAGATCAGGTTGCCCAGGGCCCCGTCCAACTTGGCCTTGAACACCTCCAAGGATGGTGCATCCCTCAGCAGCCTGTTCCAGGATCTAACCACTCTCCTAGTAAAGAACTTCCCCCTAACATCCAACCTAAATCTTCCCTCCTTCAACTTGGATCCATTTCCCCTAGTCCTGCTATTGTCAGCCCTTTCAAAGAGTTTACTCCCTTCCTGGGTGTAGNCAGCCCCCTGATCATCCTCATGGCCCTCCTCTGGACCCTTTCCAAAATCTCTATGTCTTTTTTGTACTGAGGGCTCCACACCTGGACACAGTACTCCAGATGGGGCCTCACAAGAGCAACTCAGATGCAAGGTAGTATTTTTCCACAGAACCCCTGGGAATTCCCACTTTACTTTAGAAATAAATTATTTAATATATTGTAAGGGGCAGAACGTCAAACAGCAGCAGCATCCTAAGAGGAATACATCTGGTGTTCTAAGAACACAACCTTCAAACCCCAGAAATTCAGATTTATATAGGAATTTTCTTAAGAGCAGTATAAGAAAGTAATAGTAAGATATAGTGTGTTCACAAACAGTAACACTGCTAACATGAGACACAAACTTCTCTGAAAGAAGCAAGCAGTGTAACAGAAAAGCACCTACTTAATGAGGTAGAGCCATTTACCTGATCAGACACTGAAAGCCACTATATAAAGTAATTCAGAATAATTAAAAATATAATAACCTCTGACAGCTGAGATGCCCTGCAGAAGGAAAGGGAAAACACTGTCTGAATTTTCCCCCCACCCTGAAGATAGAAAAGCTTTCTCTCTGCATTTTAAACAGAAACAGGCTTGTAATTTTGCAAGACTTTGTTTCCTTGCAAGAAGAAGCCCTATAAAGCAGCCATTTTACAGCACCCCTGGTTGGATGATACTGGACAGTTACAGACTCAAGGCAGTGCTGGGGACACACACACATTGAAGAGCCACCATACACCCTCTGTCACAGGCACAGCCAACACACTGCATGCTGAACCACAGTACTCCACTTAATAAGCATCTAATTAAAAACACTCAAAAGCCAGTCCAGGAGCATTTTAAATGCTTCTGTCTCCATTCCCCCGTGGGAGGCTTGAGAAACTAAACCTGGAAAAAGCCTCTTGGCAAGACAACAATGTAGTTCAGCCACCTTGCTGTGACCAACAGAGCAGGGGTGTTCGAGGCACAGGCCTCCCTGTCTGCCAAGCAACAGCCAAAGGAACCGATTTATCATCTTTGTTAGCATGGGGTTCACAAAAGAGGAATGAAAGATAATTTTTCCTTTTCTCTCACAAATTCAGGCTAACCTGATTTTTCCCTGTTGCTATCTCCAGAAGTAGCGGGGCTTTTTTTTTCCCTGAGAGCTCCTCTCTCCATTGTAGGAGTGAAAAAAAGCTCAAGTACTTTGGTTTAGATGCTAACAGCTTTCAAAAGCTGTGTTTTATTAACTCTCCTCTATTTATACTTCATCTCTTCCCATATGGCTGAAGAAGACCTTTGTGATACCAACTGACTGAATCATTTGTTCTGATGCTTCCTTTATCCTGAGATTCTCCCTACACATGAAATGGAGACGATGGGAATTTAAAAAAAGGTAAGAAGATAAAAATAAGTGGAAAAAGACTCAACAAGTCAATATGCCACCTTTCCCCACAGGCCAAATGATTCTGAATGCATCAGAGCCTCCCTCTGAGGTATAATGACTCTTTTCTTTTAGAAGTGGCTAAAGTACCAACATTAAAAACGAGCTTAATATAATTTTTAAGCTTTGAAAAATAAAAATCTGAGTTTTAAATACAGTAACATTTCAGGCTTACAGAATGCACTCTACTTGCATGATAACGACCATAATTAGTGAGAGAAATCATTATTTACTGTCAGAAATTAATATCTTCAACCAAGTATATTAAATTCAATATATTTTCATTAGTTATAATAGACAGAGACTGGGCTTTTAACTGAGATTTGCAATGTCAGTTGCAATAAATTCATTGTTATTCCTAGCAATTTACAAGATCATGGAAAATTGGGTGGGGAGAAATGGAAGATTTAAAAACACACCATGAAAGGAAGGTCCCTGTTTCCCCTGTAGAAAGCTACCCAAAAGCTGTGTAAATCACCTGTCACAGTCTGACAGACCCTCTGCATTTCTAATCAGGTCTCCTATTAGCTATTAGGGAATGTACAAGGAACTTGGGTATCCCATAAGCCAAAAGGCTTAAGTTTTAATGAAAAAAATGCTATACTCAGCAAGTAAACTGACTTCAAACAATTCTCAAGCACTGTGATTTCAAAGTGAGGTGAAACAACAAAAAGCCAAGTTCTTCTTTGTCTCAGAGCCAGTAAGCTCTAAAACCTTAAATAAAAGTATACTTTGACCCAAAACGTTAGTTCTTTCACACTTCTAATAAAGACCTGCTGAAAGAAGCCCCACACTGCTTCCTCAAAGAGCACACACTATTTCTTTTGCATTATTCCTCCTGCAAGAAGCCATCTCTGAATGGATCTACTCTTATTAAAGAGCTGAAGAAGTAGACACTTAGATTTTCCAACTACCATGCAGAGAATTTATCTTCTCATGTGATCCAATAATTGCATTACTATGTAATATTGTGAATTAATTATATGAAACAGCTCCCAGGAGAATGACTCCCCACATCACATATTTAGTTACAAACATTTCTGCAGTGCCACTAAATATGGAAGTTACTCTATTTGTGTATGCTGACTCATTCAGATAAGAATCCCCTGCCACAACCCATTTCTCTCCATAAAGACAATTCTGTGCTTCAAATGTTTCAGCTCACTTGCATTACACCACATAATGATCTCCAAATAATAGAAATGATTGCATGCAGAAAGAAAAATACAGATTTAAGGGCATAACAACACACTTAACTCTGCTGGAGTGGTTCTTGTTGCTGTCTTTCAGGTATTTTTTTTAATCAATGCTTTTATATTCTGTGATTTGTGGAGAACTCTAAGTACAATATGAAAAAGCAGATGAATCTGCAGAACTGCATTGAATTGGATTATATATAATTTACTTCCACCACTGTCTCAGAAAAACAACAAGCAGTACCTCCCCATAATAAATAAATCTCCATTTGTTATTTTCAACATATGTTCTTCACCTTATCTTTTGCTCACTAAACTCAAGCTATTTTGTTACAGTATCTAAATCAATTCAAGCTTAAGTCTCTTCAGCAAAACAACAGAACAACACACCTGAAGGATACACACAAATACTTTGCAGTAAAAATAGAATTATTACAAGCAAATGTTATGCAGTACAGAAGACTTGACATGAGGCTTTCTCAAAAATCAGCTCTTAACCACATGGTAACTAGTAGTAGCAGTAGAAAGAACTAATATCCAATTACAGAAGAGGAGCCTCTAAAAATGTGCTAGTTCAAGAGTAATAACGCACAAACTTCCATAAACTTCTCAAGCTCCATCTTCACTCCCTCCCCAGCATCTCAAAACAACCAGACTTTTGACTGAAAAACAAGGCCTCATGCTCAGCAGTTCTCTTCTACCTCCTCACCTGATATTTGCTCTCTTTTCCCCAAGCAAACAATATTTTCCCCTCTCTAAGTCCCACAGCTCTTCACCTGTCTTGGAGAGATCCTTCTGGAAAGCAGAAGATCATAATCCCTTGTGATGTTTCAAGAGATTCTCTTCTCTTCTCTATTCTTCTCTTCTCTTCTCTCTCAGCTGCCCCCTATGAGCTGCTGATGACTCCCCTCCCCAGCTAATCACCTGCTAAGGCAGTGACACCTGAATCCCTTGTCCCTCCTGCCCTCTGCAAGGAGACCTTTGGGCACAAAATGGCAGCAGTATTGTTTTATTCCTCCATTCCACAAAAATACCCATTTCCCCCTTTTTCTCTTTTTATTCACCCAACTGAAGAGCTCTGTAACAGATTTTGTCAGGTCACCCCCACCATTACCCCCTCCTATGTAACTCTTGAGACTTCTAGCCTCCTGCAGACACCTTCCAAAAAGTCCAGAGAACTCAGCTGCATGGATATCACACAAAGAGGTTATAAACTCAGAATTAAGTCTGCTTTTTTCCCTGTTTTTTTTTTCCATTAATGGAAAAGCCCTGTGGTAATAAGCAAAAATCCCTCAACATTCTCTGTTTTTACAGGAGATGCCATTTTTTTCATCATTTCACAAGAGGAGAAAAACTTATTGCTGATATGCAAGATCTATTTTTAAAGAAAAAATGAAAATAAGCCCATCTAATTACCTTAAAAAGTGGGGCTTCCACCATCAAGGTCTTTAAATTCTTCACAAATGTTCTTCCCTCATAGGAATGGCAGAGATTGCACTAACTGCACACTGACACAGTGACAAAATAAAACTTCATAGAATCATAGAGTAGTTTGGGTTGGAAGGGACACCTCCCGTTAGACCAGGTTGCTCAGTGCCTTGTCCAGCCTGGCCTTAAACACCTCCACAGAGGGGGCATCTACAACCTCTCTGGACAACCTCTTCCAGTTTACATGCTAGTAGTTAAACCACCTTCTTCTAAATTAGTCAAGATGGAAAGTGCACAAGGTCAAAAAGAAACAACTCTCATCATCATGAATGTACCATGAGAAGCTGTGGTGCACCTCTAGTCTCCAAACCATGTCCCAGTCAGATGCACTCCTGAGACAAACCACAATCAGCCTCCAAAATACTAATGTCAGAGCCACAAATAATATGATCCAGAGGGTGATAGTTTAGGCTAGTTATAAGAAAGAAATTCTTTATGTTGAGGGTGGTGAAACACTGGAACAGGTTGCCCAGAGAGGTTGTAGATGCCCCTACTCTGGAAGTGTTTAAGGCCAGGTTGAACATGGCACTGAGCAACCTGGTCTAGTGGGAGGTGTACCTGCCTACGGCAGAGGGGTTGGGANTGTCTCTGCCTACGGCAGAGGGGTTGGGACTAGATGATCTTTAAGGTCCCTTCCAACCCAAACTATTCTATGATTCTATGATTGACACAGACTGTACCTGTGGACCCCAGAAAACAACCCCCAGAGACTACAGAGTCTCAAGTGCCCTGTGTAGATACTGCAATGACAAAACAGTAATGCTGAAAAGCAGTCCACAGATCTAAATTTGCTTTTCTCTACGGCAAATCTTCATACCATCTCCTTTTGGATTGATCACTTGCTTTGGTTAAGGGAGGCCCACAGCCAACAAAATACCCCCACACAAAAAAAAACATCTGAAAGTGAAGTTAAGCAGAGACACTCTCACATGCTAGTGCTGACTGGAAGCCATTGCTCAATTTAGCAAGGCAATTATATACATGATTATTCAGAAGTGAACTTATATTCAAACCATCTGAACCTTACTTATGCTTATCATTAAGCAGATTCTAAAAAAGTCGCCTGAAAGAAGTCATATGGATCTGATGTTTTTAAAAATCACGAGGAAATGTGTAGGGCTAGTTGTCAAAACAAAGGATACAAATATGCCACATGTAAACAAATCTAAACAGTCCCTAATTTGCAAAATTCTTAGCAGTTTTTGCATATCTGCACATAACAAAATTCAAATCACGAGCCAGAATGATGATGTTTCACATGAACTTCGAGAGCATCTTTTGTCACTCAAAAAGTTGTCATCTCCATAAGATTTTATGTTCAGTTTAATCAGGATTTTTGCTTTATCCTGAGCATTACATTCAGTCTGCAATACCACCAGGTGGCAATTTAAAGTAGGAATGTTTGGAACTTCTTCAGGTGCACATCATCGTTCCACCATCAATCTACAGTGATTAAAACCCTTGCACCAGAAACAAATCAGCCATTTAACGCTAGAACTAGTAACTAATAAAAATCTGCATTTTATTTTAAATAACATTTTCATTGCAGGAACTTTTAATACTTCATTACAATTTGTGAAAGTTTCTTACTGGTATAGCAAAATGGAGGCAAAAAGTACTCGAAAAAAAATTTAATGGAGAATTTGAGAGATTAAGAACTAGATTTGAATCTAATTTAGCAGAAAAGGGATTTCACTACTAAAAATCATTCAAGTTGGAAGCCTTTTTTGAAGATGTGAGGAAGCAGGATAAAGAGACAACTATTTTCAGCCCTACCCTCTTGTAAAGAAGATTGTAAAAAAGTTGTAGGAGGAGTAACAGAGTATCATTATTTGAGTATAGGCTGAAAGCACCACTGGTGGGCAACATGGGCATGAGATAAATTTTAAGAAAACCCTATGCCATCTAAAGAAAAGTATAGAATGTATTGAGTTGGAAGGAACCTTCAAAACTCATCTAGTCCAACCCCTTCTGCAGTGAGCAGAGACATCCTGCACTCTGATCAGGTTGCTCAGAGCTTCATCAAGCCTGATCTTGAAAGTCTCCAGGGATGGGACCTCCACCACCTCTTGGGCAACCTGTTCCAGTGCCTCATCACTCTCATGGTGAAGAACTTCTTCCCAATGTCTAACCTAAATCTGCTCTGCTCTAGCTTAAGGCCATTGCCCCTCATCCTATTGCTCCATGCCTTGACAAACAGCTCCTTTCCATCTTTCCTGTAGCCCCTTCAGGTACTGGGAGGCCGCTGTGAGGTCTCCCCACAGCCTTCTCTTCCCCAGGCTGAACAGCCCCAACCCTCTCAGCCTGTCCTCATGAGAGACGTGCTACAGCCCCCTTGGGCTGTGTTTGAGCAAAAAGGAACAAAGGGACATTGGCACAAAGGGATCAGCACAATTTTGTAAGTCCTACAGGTTGTAGGTCAAATCAGTTTGGATAGAAAACATGGAGAATTTAAAGAGACTTCTTAAGTTCTGAATATTTATGTGTAGAAAGCTTTATGTCATTTTCTTATCACAGATTTCAGGCCTGTGTTGGCTGTTACCAGGTAGTTTTATGGTCTTAATGGCCTGAGTCAGGTGGAAGGAGCAGTAACACACCAATACAGATTGATAACAACAGGGCCCCTCTTCCTCTGTTAGACTTTGTCTCAAAGGCAGAAAAAACCTATTTGCATTAGAAATTCAGCTAAATCAAGCAATAAAAGACATAGGATCTATGCTGGATGCCTCCTGACATTCAAGACAGCACTACAAGAAGGTCAGTTTTAAAAGAACTAAAAAAACTCTAGTTAAAAAATTTTCTCTACTCATACTCCAAAAGCCTGGGTGGGAATTCAGACAGAAGAGTTTCCCAGAGTACCATCAATTCACATGAGCTGAGAGAAGATATTTAAGTTCAAGGCCTCATCATCTTAACCATGAAAAGAATTAAAAGTTAAAAGACTAAAGCCACTTAAATTTTGAAAGTCCTGATAAATGCTAGATGTCAAATAGGGTCAACACAAGAGAGTGGACTTTGCCTTGACCCTGTAATGGAAGCCTCTCCAAAACCTTCTTTTAAATTAACTTATCACACTTTGTACTACCCGAACACACTGGAACCAGGGACTGGCAAAGAAAAGGAACTTTGTCATCCCATTCTTTCATCTCTCTACTCCATCCAAAGGATGACACTGAAATACTCTTCTAGGGGTGTGTGGTTAGGAGGGAGGAATAGGGAGTCCCATAGCCCACTGATTTGGGGATCTCTGTTGCAAATCTTCACATCATTTACAGTAATAACAGCACCTTAAAAATATACAAGGTGATAACACATGAAAATCTCTGTTATGTTGCATAAAGCCCGCATCAGTCTCTTGAAGACCACCTGTTGTTACTTTGATTTTACAAAGGTCCCCTCTAGCAAGAAAAGACCAGTTCTGTGGCTGGTAGTACCCCACCTGGTGTAAGGGAAACTCCCATTTGGAAAAGAAAAACCCAGAACAGTTTATAAAACATTGTACTGTCTAATTGTTACTTATACCCTGTGCCGGGCAAATAATTTCAAGGAAATTTTTCAAAGGCACCAGGAATGGATACAGGGAGGAATCTCAGCAGGAAAAACACAGGAAATTATCACCTAAAAATCTTGTGTCATGACCAGCCTCTCCTTTCATCTGTGCTTATCCATCCAGAAAACAAGAATACTGCTAGTTGCTTAACTATCTGCTTAAGTTAATTTAATGATGCTTTAACAATTAATGCATTAAAGTGCCATTTAAGTGTTACTAGAGATAACTATGAACATTTGAAAGACAAGAGTTTACAGCTTAATATGTGAAGACCAGATTAGTTGAATTATTCAAAGTTGAAACATTTTGAGTATGGAATTTAAAGCTGGTGGAGCAAAAGCCCAACAGAAGGCTGAGCAAATAAACCCTAAAAATACTTGGACAAAGAAGAAAATTTATCAGATAATATAAAGGCAAATGAAAGAATGGAATCACGAGAGATCTAGTTACTCTTCAAAGAAGTGAAAAAATGAAGAATGGGAAAGATGGCAGAAAAATTAAGATGTCAATTAATGGAAGAAAAATGTAATGTAAGGAAATTAATGCAAACAGAATTGAGTATAAATTGCCTTCCATCTTGCAGAACTTCCTGGAGCCAGAAAAGCAAGGGCTTTTACCTTGAATCTATATTTGGAGAACAGAAAAATGCAGTGAATGTGGCCTGAATGATGTTGTCTATGAGGGTAGAATCTTTCCCTATGAAATTCTGACTGCATCTAACTGAGGTGAGGAAATAGCATTACATCCAACCTGAAGTTAAAAGCAGGAAAGGCAGATTAGATCTTCCAGAAACATAGCTATTAAAATCCAAGCCAGTTAACAGTCTGTTAATGACTCAGTAGAGTCTCTCGCATAAAAATTTTGGAGCTAAATGTTAAAAGTTCATATACAAGGAAATAATCAAAAGATGAGGACTTTGTACTGGGACTGGAGAGAATGACCTACCCCCTCTGCATCCTTTCAGTATATTTCATAAGGAAATGCAAGATACATTTTAATTCTTTAACCACCACAGATTTTTTGTATAGATTCCTTGTCAAACAATTGTGCCCTGTTCTGAGATTACCTGCCAGGACATCTATATGCAAGGAAATTCTGTATTAGCCTCTGAATTATCTGAAGTTTAGATTCATTCATTTTCATTAGAGTGAAATTTTGAAGAAGATTCATGACACTTCAGATTGCACAGCACAATTCTTGATATGTGTCTCAGGAAGCCACAAGTGATCTTTTGTATAGAGCCATGGTGGACCACTGCTGAATATTACTTGAATTTCAGCACCTTTTGATGGTTTAGCGTGTTTTAAGGGAGGAATGGCACACTTTAACCCCTGGATTCTGTCTTACTTATGATCCCTACACCCATATAACCAATATTTCCTCTAAGATACTTCAGCTGATAGCTCCCTTCAGTTTAAAGAGAGGCTAACTACATAAGGATACTCATGCTATGTTCCACAAGACATGTAAGCCACAGAAACAGTGTCAGATAAAGGGAGCTGAGCCTGATTTCTCTTATTATCTCCCAGATTACAAGCTATTCCAGAGCCTATAAGGAGATGTCTAAATCCTGATTATTCAGGAGTATCAGTTTCTCACACAAAGGAACACCTGGCACAAAACAAACCTATCAACTCTGATGTGAATGTGAGGACTTCTTGAGGGACGTCAATCCAGATAGAAGCTTTGCCATCCTTCCTTCCACTGTGATGGGAAGCTTAGAATCATGCTTAAATCATAATTTAATTAAGGTGATTTACTGAAATAATTGCCTACAGAAATCTATTCTTCAATATGCACTTGCTTAAAACTCATTCCTTTGCACACAGATGATGTCCCATAATAATGATTCCAAAAGGTACCATACTAATTCTTCTGCCATGTATATGCATACCTGGAAGTAATAGAAAGGCTTACGCTTGTGCAAAATGTGGCTGCTCAGAAGCATTAATTAGCATTTCTGGAACTAGAAGGGATACATTTGTCTCACAGTCCTTCAAGGATATGATATGATGCTTCTAGTACATTCCAGCCCACATCTATTCAAACTTGATCCTCATCTCCAGGGTTGTTCAACAGAACAAATCCCACCTATATCAACCAGGGGTAATATATTCCTTTCTCCATGCCAAGCTGCTGCAATCCCTGAGGACTGTGCAGTCTGTAAAGTCCACGGATGAGTGCACGTACTGTTCCTGTTGGGAAGGATTTGTCAAATGATTTTGCTTTGAGCCTCAACACCTTTGCAGCTTTTCTAGCCAGAAGAAAACTTGCACAATACATGGCAGGTACAAAATTATTAGTCCCCAAGCTTGGATTTCCTTACCTAGGGGACAGTCATTCCCTCACACATTAAAAGCAAGTAACAAAATCCAATTTCCTTAAATATTCTTTTGGTAAGAAGAGAAGAAAATGGAAATATTCAAACTTAGATTACAATAATCAATGTATTTCATTATTTACTTTCCAGGAAAAGGCTGAAACATAAGTGGTTCCATTTCAAGTGCCTGGATATACAAATTGTGATGAAAAACACTGACATAAAAAGCTCATTTTCAAAAAAATATTATTTACCAAACAATAAAAGCTGCTAAATTAAAAAGGAGTATCAACCACAGGATTGACTTCAATACACTGTGCCATTTCCTTCCTAAATTTTGGCTTGAATACTGTTTGACACACTTCCAGCAACCAATTTAATTCTCTCCTTGTGCCCTGTGCAAGTTCTGTGATTTACTTAGAGGAAAGCAAAGTTTTCACAAAGCGTTTGATAATGTACCACCTTCATCAATCACTGAGGCATTCTTCTCCCATGACTTCCTGCAGAGTCTCCAAATGATCCCCTCTCCCCTCCATCCGAAAGACAACGTGAGTTTCATTTAACCTCCACAGCCATAAAACACAGCTCTTCTGGTAATCTGTCATCTACTAATCAAGACTCCATCCAGAAGGGCCCTGAATATCCATTAGCAGCTGGAATGCTGCTTTCAGAACCTGCTCCTTTGCAAAAAAATGACAGATTTTGGAGCTATCAGTAGTTTAGGATAATTCTTCTTCCACAGATGCAGGTGTTTGTGTGAGTAGTTTTTAACAGTTCTAGTGTATAATACAGCAGAAGTCCCAGAAGCACTAGTGTAGCACCACCCCATCTGCTACTCTAATAGGAGAAATTTCCAAAACACATCCCTCAGTTAAAGCCAAAGTCTTTCAGAAATTATAAAGTGTATCCATAATATCGTGTATCTCTATAGAGACATACACAATAGAAACTACAGTACCAACATAATGAAAATACTGCTTTTGATAATGAAAATCAGCTTGTTTTCTAATGGTTTACAGGTACAATATTGAGGGGAAAATGCTGTTCCTATGTAAGATATCAGATAAACCCTGGTATGATGAATTATAGCACAGCATGTACTTAAACAAGACGATTTACTTGTATTTTCTAGCAGAACAAAGTGCAAAAGTGCCATTACTTAGGTAGGAACTACTATGTAGTCTCAAAATCTCTGTATATTTCAGAAGTTTCTGAAAGTTAGTACAAATTAATAAATTTTATATAATTTTCATTATCAATATATTAGTCACAAGGGCCTAATTTTCCTCCACGCTGCCATACAACATACAAGGTAAGTAGTGGGATAAGGTTTGTGTGATTCAGACTTTTTTATTCATCATCTCTCAAATTAATTCAGAATTTGTCTAAGTGTTTTAAAGTGGAAACAAAGAAATTTTGCACTGAGCTCAATCTCACTATAAGCTGTATTTTCAAGCAGTAGTATTATTTTCAAACCTGTTTCACTTAGCTGCCCCTAAACAGTTCATGCTAATTTACAATGAAAAAAACCTCTTGGGGAGAAGCAAATTTTACTGCCTTACATGAGTTACCATGAAATGATGGGATATACTAAAATGACATTGATGTATTGAATGTCTTCTAACTTTCAAAACATAAAAAAAAATCAAAATCACCCACGTTCCCCCTCCCAAATGCGTGAAGTTTCATCAGCAGGCTCCAGGCTGAGGTACAGAATGGATAATAAAGTGCATGTAGCAACTACATTTCAGGAATCTTACCAATATGAAGATTTATTACTGTCACTTTACCCCAAAATTCTCCAACATCAAAGACTGGTGTTAAAGAATAAGCACCAGGCAAGGTAACAGCTGTATGGATAAAATATGGTTTGTGTAACACCTACCCTCTTAGTGTAGAAAAGGTCAAGGGATGCTGCTTTCATACCAAGGTGTTCTGCATGAGCATAAGCTCATCAGTAAAACATACCTTCAGGCAGGAAGTTTCTTAACTGGGATTGCTAACTGTGCAGAAAAAAAAAGTATTTTAGGGATGATATGAAGGGGAAAAAAAAAAATCTCAGCTTGCCTTCACTGACATTGTGAAGGTTAAATATTGGGAGAAGCTGCTGTCAGAAATTCCTGCTCGTTGGAATTCCACACATCAAAATGAGGAGCTTTCTGGAACTATGGAAACTTGCTACTATATTCATAGAGAAGCAGACAATATCACAGATGAAAGACTGCTGACTGCTGTGCAGCTAAACTACTAATTTACTTAGCATATCCTCTCTTTCTGAGATCTCCTCGCAGCTGTTCAGTGCAAATGATCCAAGGTAACTTTCACATGCTTGAGACAAGCATAGCAAATGGCAACTGAGGAAGCCCTTTTAGGAAGGGGTGGAAAAAAAGACATGAACTCCAGAAAAATGTGCACTGGTTTTGTGGTTTCTACAAAGGCTAAAAGTTTTAGCCTGGAAGTTAAAATAAGATGAATTAAAAGGTAAAGAAGTTATGCTCTTGATTTAGAAATAAAGGCAAATGTCTACCAGTGAACTTAAAAATGTTATTTTGTCCTTGAACATTTGCATGACACTGTTCAGAGTTTGGAAAAAAACATTAAATATAGGTGAACACAATTATGAAATGATGGAACAATTATGGACTTTACTACAGAGAAAGTGGATGGAGAGCATTTTGATAAAAAGCACAAGTTAAAGGTAATAGAGGGAAAAGGGGACATGAGGAAGTCATTTAGGAGCACACTCTTCTTTGCAGCTTCTAGTTAAAGGCTCAGAGATCTCCATACAGACAACCCTGTGGAATCACAATGAGCCCACCAGGGACCAGAGATCTCATTTAGTGAAAGGGTACTGGTGCATGGTCAGGCTGATGGAGCAGGGGGACTCAAGTAAGATAGAGCTGGATTTCACTAATCTACACTGGGTTGAAAGGTGCCATTTTCAGGCACTTCTTTAAACTCTGCACATTCTTTTTTTGATTGATAAATGAAAGTTTTAGAAACAGAGTTTAGTTGCATTTTGCCTTAGTGAGCTACAATTCAGAATAAAATAGAATCATAGAATCATAGAATAGTTTGGGTTGGAAGGGACCTTAAAGATCATAGAGTTCCAACCCCCCTGCCATAGGCAGGCACACCTCCCACTAGACCAGGCTGCCCAGTGCCCTGTCCAGCCTAGTCTTGAACACCTCCAGAGAGGGGGCATCCACAACCTCCCTGGGCAACCTGTTCCAGTATTTCACCACCCTCACTGTAAAGAATTTCTTTCTTATGTCTAGTCTAAATCTATCCCCCTCTAATTTATATCCATTGTTTCTTGTCCTCCCATCCGATATTATGTTAAAAATTCCTTCCCCTGCCTTTCTGTAGGACCTCCTCAGGTACTGATAAGTTACTATGAGGTCCCTTCTGAGCCTTCTCTTCTCCAGGCTGAACAACCCCAACTCCTTCAGCCTGTCCTCATAGGGCAGTTGCTACAACCCTTTGATCAT